>JANHFM010007484.1:48253-60782 GCA_032468115.1 Grayia smithii | reverse complement strand
TACTAGAGAGGAGGGTCCTGGAGAAGGAGGCCTTGCTAGTTCCCCTTCTTCACCCTCGGATTCCTCCTCCAAGGGTAGGGCCTGCTCGGGGGCTGGAGACACAACAACTGTTTTCATCTTACATTTTTAACCAGAAAAACTAGTACATGTTGTACACAGTTGCTTAAATGCAGACCATAATCTGACCTATGATTTGGATAAAACTGAAATACGTATAATATAGGCCCAAATGTAATTTTCGAGCCAAAAGTGTTTTGAGGAAATGGAATGAAAGGGGGAGACAACAAGAAAAAGTTATGTCATGGAGTACAATTTAATTACCATATTTTTCGATCTATAAGACACTCTGGACTATAAAATTCATCTAGCTTTTGGGAAGGAAAACAAGGGAAAAAAAACCCTGCCTCCCAGCAATTTGCCTCCTTACAACAGACAGCAAATAGACTGGTCAGCTTTAGCACAGTCTGATTTAGCACGAGTAGCTGATTGGTGGTTGGATCAGCCTCCTGGGCAAACCACCAATCAGCTGTTCAGGCTGCAAGGATTGCGCCCATTGCTGCCTCCACATGACCCATTTTTGGCCTCTACGCAACCTGTTTTTGGCCTCTGCACGTCCCATTTTCGATCCATTCCAGGTGGTGGCAGTAGTGGCAATTCCCACCGCCTGGAATGGGCCTAAAACGGGGTGCATGGAGGTGGCAATAGGCGTCAGCAGCAATAGGTGGAGTGATCCCCGCAGCCTGGAACAGCTGATTGGTGGTATTCCAGGAGGCCAATCCAACTGCCAATCAGCTGGTCATGCTAAATCAGGCTGTGCTGAAGCTCAGGCTGTTTGCTGCAAGGAGTCAAATTGCTTTGAGGCAGAACCTGAAGAGTTGGGGCCAGAGGTGGGTGGGGCTTCAACATTCGCTCTATATGACGTACAGACATTTCCACCTCAAAAGTGGGTGGAAAAAAGACTGAAAAATACTGTATATAACTGATGCTATCTTTAGTTCATCTCTCTTAAACTATTGGAATGTATTAAGATCTAAAAGTTCTGTAGGTGCACACATAAATGAGATGGGGTGGATAATGATTGTTGGAAAATTTTTGGATAATGATCTTTTTAGATGTGCCATCTGAGTAAATAAAATAATTCATAGCACTTAAGATGATGGATATCTAGTGTCAAGGGTACTTAGTGCTGATTTGGTATAAACTCATGAAGTGATATAAGAGTGATAATTCATCAAATTTTATTTATATTCTGTCTTATTTTTATAAATAAAGCTGCAATACCTAATATTTATATTTATTTTTGTAAACTATCCAGAGTTACTGACAATGAGCAGGTGACCATATAAATTCTTATAAATAGATATTCCTTCCTCCTATTTTCCCTACAACAGCAACCCTGTGAGGGGGGTTGGACTGAGAGAGAATGGCTAGCCCAAAGTTGCCCAGCTAGTTTTCATGCCTGAAACAGGACTAGAATTCAAAGTCTCCTGGTTTTGGACTTGGTGCCTTAACCACTAGACTAGATCAAACTAGCTCTGTAGCAAGTATAGAACTACCTGGTGAATACTTAACTTTTGTTAGAAACACTGAAAAAAGTGTGGTATTACAGCTTTCACTAATTGTTTGCTTAGAAATACTATCAAGGAATGATAGCATTCTCCTTTAATACTATAAAGATATACTGTAAATAAGTGTGTATGTGTGTGTATATACTGTATTTTTCAGTGTATAAGACACCCCCCCCCCAAAAAACCTGCATGGAAATGTATGTGTGTCTTATGCAGTGAATGTTGCCAAAGCCCCCACCCATCCGCCAGCTCTCACCCATCGGCCTTTGCCTCCCAACAATTTATCTCCTTGCAGTAAACAGCAAACAACCTGGTCAGTTTCAGCACAGCCTGATTTAGCACAATTATCTGAATGGCAGAATGATCGGCTGATTGGGATTACTGCCTAGGCTGCTGTTCTAGGCTGCAGGGATTGCCACCACCCGTGGGGCACGCGGCAGTAGGCTATAGCAGCGATGGGCAGTGGTGATTCCCGCAGCCTGGAACAGCTGATAGGTGGTATTCCAGGAGGCTGATCCAACAGCCAATCAGCTGCTTGTGCTAAATCAGGTTGTGCTGAAGCTGACCAGACTCTGCTGTTTGCTGCAAGGAGGTAAATCGTTCAGAAGCAGAGGCAGATTTTTTTCCCTTGTTTTTGTCCCCAAAAACTAGGTGTGTCTTATGCTTTGGAGCACCTTATAGTCCAAAAAGTACGGTATATATTGAACTAAAGTATATATGTTTAACTAAAACAATAAATGGCTTGTTGAGATAATACCTTTTATGTACTATTTTTCCACCTTTTCTAGATTTCATCACCCAATCCTTAGTCCTCTGGAGGGCAGTTTCCAGTTAGAAACTGATGTGCTTATGCATCTTCTGAAGGCTCAGGCCCAGATTTCTGAATGGAAGTTCCTCCCATCCTTGGTCCATTTGCACAATGCTCACACCAAATTGCAGACATGGGGACAGATTTTTGAGAAGCAGCGGGAAACAAAGAAGCATCTCTTTGGTGGGCAGTCTCAGAAAGCTGTTCAACCTCCACACCTTTTCCTGTGGCTAATGAAACTGAAAAATATTCTCCTTGCCAAATTTAGCTTTTACTTTCATGAGGCACTTAGTCGACAAACAACCCTATCTGAAATGAAAACTTTGACTGCAAAAGCTAATCCTGATTATTTTGGGAAAATCTCTAGCTTCATCAGGAAATACGATGCTGTTAATATTTCATTAATCTTTGACAATCGTGGCTCAGAGAGCTTTCAGGGACATGGTTATCATCACCCCCAGTCCTATAGGGAAGCCCCAAAGGGTGTAGACCAGTATCCAGCAGTGGTATCGCTGCCCAATGACAGGCCTGTCATGCACTGGCCTAATGTCATCATGATTATGACTGATAGAGCTTCTGATCTGAATACTTTGGAAAAGGTTGTCCATTTCTATGATGACAAAGTTCAGAGCACATATTTCTTAACCCGACCTGAACCACATTTTACCATTGTGGTTATTTTTGAATCCAAAAAGTCTGAGAGAGACTCTCATTTTATCTCTTTCCTCAATGAAACGTTCTATTCTCTTAAGAACTCTAAAGCTTTTGCAGGCCTGAAGCCAGGATCCAAAGGGTAAGAGGACTATTAAGACAAGATAGACAACAGTAACACAACACGTTCCAAGCTTCCTCAAATAAGCATTTGTACATGTCATTATTTTTTAAAGTATTTTAATAAGTATTTAATGATGAAAATTAAATTATTAAGCATTTTTGGAATGAAAAATCAGAATTATATAGAATTGACTGGGAACATGCAAATTACACAAAGGTGCACTAAAATTATCAGTGGAGTTTTGATCAACTTGGTTTTTGTCTGTGACCCTTCCTTGTTCTTCCTATATGCACTTTATCTTTTGTTACTTCTTTGTTTAGGGTTTGCAGAAAATTTGGTTTCAAATTTTCAACCCAGAGCTCGCTGTCTTCTCTTAAAGTGTTTTTCAGTCAGAGTCACTGGAAAATGCTAGAACTTAGAAAGAAATAATTGCAATAAATGAAATGCATTGTAGAATGAAGTATTTTATTTTTCCATTGCTTCTGCACCTTTCAGATAGTTGTACAAGCTTGGTTTGGCATTCTGTATTTTTCTAATGAGATACAGACATAAAAGTAATTATTCTGAAATTCCTTACATTTACATATTTTAGAAGAAAAGAAACTGTTTTGTACATTTTAAAGCTGCAACATTACTGGCAAAGTTGAGCAGCAGTAATTTTCAATCCTAAAAATAAGTGCTGAGGGTTAAGAAGTAGAGTTTTTATTAAATTAATGATATTCTATAATTAAATTTTAATGTTAATAAAATTTAAAAATTAGAATGGAAAAATAGAAGCATGAGGATATGTAAAATAATACAGAAGGAACTGTACAGTATTATAAAAATCTGGTAAAATGATTACCAGAACAAAAATTACAAATCAGGATTAGTATTTTAAATACTAAGTGCTAGCTAAAATAATAAATGCTATTTTGGCTCTGTTTGGATTATTGTATTTTAGATTAATAAGATTTATTTATGAAAACATTTCAGTTAAGCAGTTTGGTTAATAGTTCTGTTAAATTTGTTTGCCACCCATCTCTTCACAAGGGGACTCTTGATAGCTTACAATGCTAAAAGCAATAAAACCATAAAAATAAATGTTTCTAATAAAAATAGAAATTATAATTAAAAGATGGAATAGAGCAGAATGCACAGGGGAAGACATGGGATATTCTATTGGTCCATCAAACATCATATTGGATGCATAGTAGCCAATAGCATTTTTATATTTATACCACAATGCCTCATTTCTGGATTCTAGATGATTTGTTGTATTTTTTAACAAAATAATGCAGAATGTAAAACCACACACAGGACTAAGTTCTCCATTGGCAGCTCAGGAATGAATCCTAAAATGCTTGCTGGAAAAACCAGGTCTTTACAACTTTCTAGAAGGCTATAAGGGAAGAGCTTACCTTTACCATGGAAGGTAACAGTAAGCTCTTCTGTTGGAAGGGAGTCCCTACAGAGAATACCTACTGGGCCTTTTTCCATCACTCCAGTGGTAACTGAGCAGGCATTTTCTGACTGGATGAGATAGTATTTATCAGGTGCTACAGTCTTAAATTCTCAAGATCCACCCTGGCAACTCCCATAGCAACGGTATACAGTAGCTTGTAAGCACTTAGTGCTTTTCAAGCTTGACAACTTTAAGGTGCATGGATATCAAGTCCCAAAATTCCTCAGCTAGCCAGGTTGGCTATTTTGGGAGTAGAAGTCCACACATCTCAAACTTGCCCTGCTTGAAAAACACTGACTTGCAGGCTCCTGCATTATATACCAGCTGATTTATTTTTGATTGGTTTTTGATAGTTTTCAAGTGGAGCCCCATATAGAGCAAATTACAATAATTAAATATTTACTTGGTGCTAAATACCAAATGTTTTTCAATTGTTTCATTTCTTGTATTTAAGCAGCTATATGCAATGGGAGCCAGACTACTGAATGTGAACAACAAACTGTGGATGAATATGCTTCTTTTAGTCAAACTAGACAAAATACAGAGGAAAAAGTAAGACTGTCTACATAATTTTGTTTCTTACACTTCATATGTCTTATACATCCCCTTGATCCCAGAGTATTGTGGATTTAACATTTGGTTTTGTCAATGCAACAAGGACAACCCACAGATTGAGCTCCACAGGCTGCTTTTGAAAAAAACATTGAAGTGAAACAGCTGCCCTGCTTTATTTAGGCGCAGCAAAAAATGGATTATTTGTTTTTGAAGTGATAGCATTTCTTCTAAGTTTATTTTGGAGATAAATTAGGGGAAGGGAGAAATTGTTCTTGTTCTGCGACAGGAAACAACATTCATAGATTGTTACACCTTCTTGTTGAATTTCCAAATGTAGTATTTTAGATGTGTATAAGGCAGACATTCTATCCCTCACTTGCTGAATGGAATAGTTAATTGTAAATAGTTAAAACTTTAACAATAACATTACATGGATAAATAATATGGGATATCAGTTGTCTCTATTGATTGGTTCATCAATTGCAATTACTGAATGCTTCATCATTAAATGATTGTCACAGGGACAATCCTGTGTTTTCTGCTCTCCTATGATATATTTCCCCATTTTTACCTTATCTAAAATTGACACTTGCCCTTTTCTTCTTCCAGTTCCTTTAGTTGTTGTTTATTTTTAGTTTTTTTGCTATTTTTCTTATAAACATTGCCCAGCTAATTCTTTAATTGCACAGCCTCTCAGGAAATTTAATTTTAAATGTCTATATTAATATTAAACTTAAAAGCATCTAGTTTTGGACAAGAGGTACAGATCCATCTTGTTGTAATGAACTCATATAAAAAGATTACAGGATAAGTTGATAAAATGTTATTTGAGCTTCAGATAATATCATATCAATATATAACAAAGCTACAGTCCATATTTGATAGTTAGTTACTTGACATACTTGACAGTAAGTTACCATTGCACAACAGGATATTTAAAGAAAAATAGTCATACCTTTAAGCTATAAATATTTAGGTGCTAATAGATCTAAGCTCTTCAACTTTTTTAGACTTGCACACATATTTAGGATTTGAAAATTAATATAAATAGTGCTTAGTTTCAAGATTTGTGACTGCAAACAAAACATTCATTTTATAGATACAGAGTCAGAAGATATTCCTTGGAATTCCTAATTTTCTTTACCGCTTCTCAAAAATGTATAACAATTACCTCAGATCCCCTATATACATTGTGCAAAAATAATTTTTCCAAATGTATTTCTCCAAATAAGAAAATATAGCTGAATTATATATCTACAAATGTAGATGTATGGAAGAATAGATGGAATAGTGCTTCCCTATTCAAAGGTGGTGTGTAACTTGGGTACTTCTTGACTGAGAGTTTCTGCTCAATGATCAAGTGGCAACACTGACCAGAAAGGCCTTCATCTGGTGCATCAGTTCTGCCCCTTCCTAAATTGGTCAGGGAGTGGGAGGGGGTCCTTCAGATAGTCACTCACCTTGATCACCTCATGGTTAGGGTACTGCAATGCATTCTATATGGGACTGCCTTTTGAAGATTACCCCAAATTTCCAACTGGTCCTGAAGGCAGCAGCATGGGTAGTGATGGGCATAATTTAGTATGCCTCTGTAACATCTCTGCTTCATTGGCTGTACTAGTTACTAGTTTGCTTCTGGGTATGATTCAAGGTGCTGATTGTTAGCCATAGGATATGGTTACTTGAGGGTTTCCCATTGTACCTGCTCAGCTGATTTGATCTGGCAGGGTTCTAGTGTTTCAAAGGAGCCTGAAGACCTGGCTCTTAAACAGGCCTTTGGTACTTCAGACTTGTCTGACAAATGTCTTATCTCTACTGCATTTATTGCTTGTACAATTGTCTAGAACACGGGTCTCCAACCCCTGGTCCGTGGACCGGCAGCGGTCTACAGCATGCCAGAAACTGGGCCACACAAACAAGCAAAGCTCCATCCATGGGATGCAGGAAGCACATGAAACCATGCCCTCTCTGGTCCACAGAAAAACCTCTCTTCACAGAATTGGTCCCTGGTGCCCAAAGGTTTGGGGACTGCTGGTCTAGAATACCCTCTTAGGATCTGAATAATTGACTGCTGCTATGAAATCATGAGCATTTCAGATTTAAGACTTGTAACGCATTTTTAATTGTAAATTTTACAAAAATAAAATAAAATTTTTACATAACATTGTAAGGATAAACATTAAAAAAGCAGCAATAAATAAGGAAAGATAACAGGATAATCAGAATACTTTTAAATGCCACTTTAGAAGATTGTCTTTAAAAAGGAGAACCTCGTAGTAATACACAATACATATTCTATTATTTTCTTGCCTAACTGCAGCTGTGGCTATTTTGCTGGTGTTGATAATAACAGCACATGCTGTCAAAATCCACAGAATTAATGTTTGCTTTGAGTTGATGTCACTTTATTTTTAAATTGCTATTTATTTAAATAGGTTTAAACAATTATAGAATTTGCTTTATCTTTGATTTTGAAAGTATAGAATTTGTTTTGTCTTTGATTTTGGGAGGGCAGGTTTGGTTTGAATGATTGTTGATAATTTTAATTATGTTTATGCGGACAAAATTTGCATTTAATGATGTGCAGATTTAGTAATAGAAGAATCAGGAAAAGTTTGAAAAGTACTGTTTCCCTGGTTCTTCTATGGACAATTCTCTAGGGACAGCTTAGTGGCTGAACTGCCCCCAGAACAATATGGTCAGAGGAATTTCAGATGACCATGAAAATAAACATTTCAGAGTTTATATTTTATAGCCATTAACTCATGTGGAGGCTAGGCAGCAGAAAATGCCAAAGAAATTCATAAAAACAGATTAAATACAAAACCATGCAAACAGCATCCAATAGTAATAATCAATGAATCAGAATCCCCTTTACAACAATGCATTAGCCCCAGGCCTGGGACCAAATTCAAGGTTTAAGGCAGGGGTGTCAAACTTGTGGCGTCATGGCAGTGTGACGTGATGTATCAGGACTTTTTTCCCCTTTGCTAAACTGGGAGTGGGCAGCGCGTGGCACATCCGGCCTGTGGGCTGCAAGTTTTACAGCCCTGGTTTAAGGACTTTTCAAAACCTTAGGATAGAGGGCACAGTGCTTATCTTGGGTGGGTGAACGGATTGCTGTTCCACAAAGAAGATGTTTCCCAGAAGTGGGATTCAACAGTTTGGACTGGTTCATGTGAACTGATTGTTAATTTTCTGTGCAATTTGGTGAACCAGCTGATTGCACGTCTGGATGGCTCTGCCCCGCCCTGCCTGACCCCTCAGCCATTCCTTATCTCACCTTGGCTGCTTGCCTAGAGTCATGCTCTCTGGCTTCTCTCTGGTTCTTTGCCCAGGCCTAGCCTTAGATCTGCAGTGCCACTTTGGCCCCACCCCCTGGACATGCACACAGGAGGTGGCGAGCACACAGGGCCTGGCGTCCCTGGGGACTGCTGAGCACTGCCCTTCACCTAGGATGCTAGCCCAGCCCTCATGTGCCTGGAGCCTCCTGTGTGCACACCCAGGGGCTGGGGCCGAAGAGGCAGCATGGATCTAAGGCTGGCCGTGGGTGGCACTGGCGTTTCCATGCCCCACTTGCTGGCCTTTCCCTGGGACCTCCCCACCCCCACGTGGAAAAGCCGTGTCCCTACCTGTGCGTGGAGGAAGGAAGAAGTAGGAAGGAGAGGGCATGGGACTCAGGGGGCTTCTGCCTGCCAGTGTGCCATGGGCAGTAGGAGATCACAAACTGCAAGGACTCCAGGAGGGATGTGGAAGGCGAATGGTAGCAGCGTATGGCTTCTGGCATTGTGGGAGGGAGGGGGCAGAACAGAACTGCCCTTTCGGCATCAGACATGGAGGCAACAGAGAGGAGGATGGACATAAAGGGAAGCTCCACAGACTTTTTTTAATGGGCAGAGGCTTCCCATTTTGATCCCCTTCCCCTATCATTGCCTCTATGCCTGACAGACCTCTGCGTGACTCTCAGATGACCTCTCCAACCCATGAACGTGTGTGTGTGTATGTGTGCACGCTCGCCTAAGGTCTCCCCCCTTGTGGCCTGGCATTGTGACAATGGAGAGGAAAACATCGGGAAAGGCTGTTGCGGGCTGAGAAAAACAAACATTGCAAAAAAAGAGCTTTTGTTAGTTTGCACTTTGCAGCCTACCATCACAAACATTTGAATATATGTGTGTGTGTGTGTGTGTACATGCGGGGTGGGGGAGGACAAGGGAGGTCTCCAGTGGTGGGATTCAAGTATTTAACAATTGGTTCTCTGCCCTAATGATTTCTTCCAACAACCAGTTTGCCAAACTGCTCAGAAAGTTAACAACCGGTTCTCCTGAAGTTGTGTGAACTGGCTGAATCCTACCATCCCAATAAAACAGTGTGCTAAAACATAGTTTAGTCATGAGCAAGAGAAAGCTGATAGATTAAAAACAGAAAGAAAAACAAAACCAAAACAAATAAATAAAAAAAATCTCATAGCAGGGAACTGAACTATCGACTCCAAGCAATGCCATTAGACTTCTGTAGTCCTAACAAGATTAGTCTGATTTCTACAGCATTTAGATCCTATATATCCTCATGCTGATCCTATATCTGTCTTGGAATATTAGATGGGTAAAATTAGGGAATGTATCATATTGGCTTATTCCTCTGGAATGTCTCCTTTGCTGTGGATGGATATGCCTTAGCAATGCATTTTCAAAGAAAAAGTCAGGTCTACATATGTTAGGGCTTTGCCCTCTTATCTTACCTGACATAAATCTCTCCTTTTTTTCCCCTACATAAGTTGGAATAGCTCAGATGTTTCTGTTCCATCAGTTAACTTTTCCCAGTCTTTTCATGTCTAAGATAAAAGAAATGTGCTTGTCTGTAAATTTATTATGCATGCATAATTGTCTGTTGGGTCATAATTATATTGAAGTGACAGTTGATTGTAAAAGGAATAAGAACCATGATATAGACAATCTATTGCTGCCACTATCAGCTTCTCATTTGAATAAGTCCAATTAGCAAATTCCTATTCCAATTAAGTTGGAAATAGATTTTGTAGAACACTCCTGTCTCTCATAGATTCACACATAAATTGCAGACCATGTCCTTGTGCTAAACATTTAAAATTCAAGTTGAGTGGTAGGGGGGAAATGCATTTTTGACATGGAAATCTATAAAAATGACACAAGAAATAGAATTCAACAGATTCTGTTTCATCAATACATCTCTATGCTTTTAAAAGCACAGCAGGGAATCTTCTAGGCTAAACAAAAATCTTAGAGAACTCTTAAGGTGGAGTCCTTGGTGCTTTCTGAGCTTTGGTTGTTTGCTTGCAGATATTTTCATAACCCAATGAGGTAACATCATCAGCACTGATGATATTACGTAGTCCGGTAATAAAATATCTGCAAGCAAACAATCAAGCTCATCAAGAACTCCATAGTTCAACAGTGAGCTACATATATTTTCTTCTAAAGAAATCTAAGTAGAAATCCTCACTTACCAAGGTTTATTATGTGTATAATAGTCACACAGCAGTGCTGTGCAAAGCTTTGAAGAGATGCTTTGCTCTAATCGTGGTTCTCAACCTTCCTAATGCCGGACCCTTTAATACAGTTCCACCTGTTGTGGTGACCCCCAACCATAACATTATTTTCGTTGCTACTTCATAACTGTAATTTTGCTACGATTATGAATTGTAATGTAAATATCTGATAGTTGCACATGCACTGCAGGGGGAAATGCGTGTGACAGCTCTGCGCATGCAAAGATGTTCAGATGCGCGTGCAGTTCGGGGCTGGGTGGCATGCGAGCTGAAAAAGGTTTAGTTGTTCAAAATGAACTGCAGAAAAAGTTCTTCTCAGATGTTGAGGCATACAAGCTGTTAAGTGTTTTCTAACTGGGAGGATGATTTGTGCTGAGCCAGTCACTTCAAAGACTTATTTAAGTGTTGCAATATCATCTTGAGCAGCCACACCAAAGACTCTTCGTTTGAAAGTTTTCTTATCCTTTTGATCTAAATTTGGATGGACAATCCACATTACATAGAGCCGAGGTGGTGCAGTAGTTAGAGTGCAGCAGTGAAGGCTACTTTAGCTGACTGCTAGCTGCAGTTTGGCAGTTCAAATCTGACCGGCTCAAGGTTGACTCAGCCTTCCATCCTTCTGAGGTGAGTAAAATGAGGACCCGGATTGTTGAGGGCAATATGTTGACTCTGTAAACAGCTTAGAGAGGGCTGTAAAAGCACAATGAAGTGGTATATAAGTCTAAGTGCTATTGCTGTTGCTTCTGGGTCCAGTTCAAGCTGCTGGTTATGACCTTTACAGCCCTCCATAGGCTCAGATTACTTGATGAACCTCTTCATCTTGCCACAACAAGCCTACTCTACTTGTGCTGGCAGAGGAGGCCTGCTGAGGATCCCTTCGGTCAAGGAACTCTGACTGAAGGGGTCCAGGAGCTCTCTGGAGCCTCCTGTCCCCTGGGTGAAGTTTGCTCCCATCCTCCTATCCTTCTGCAAGGGCCTGAAGTCCTGACTCTGCTGAACCAATAGTGAGTCAACATCACTGGAGATGGCTACTGGACTAATTAGCTGACCTCTCATTCCCCCCCCCCCGGCACTTCTACTCCCCTTCCAACCATATTTTTAATTTCATATCACTTATTACTCCATTATTTATTTTTGTTGTTCATTTTTCCTTTGCTATTCTTATGTTTACATTGATTTAATTCTTTCCCCCTCCCCATTTCATTGTTGTAAGCTATATGGAGCCTCACAGCGAGATGTTATTAGTAGGGAACGTGGTCAAAAGTAACCTCATTAACCTCATTAATTATTGATAGCAATAGCCATAGAATTTAGGCTTCTATACCAACCGTAACACTTTACAGCACTCTCGGAGGAGGGGATGCGTGTTACAATGAGGAAGCCTTAGTTGTATATATCCCTGGGTCTTCATTTGATCAACCTCAAAAGGATGGAAGGCTGAATCAACCTCGAGTCCTGTCAGGATTGAACTCCAGGCTGTGGGCAGAATTTGCTTACAATATTGCACTTTAACCACTGTGCCACCAAAGTTTTTATCCGATAACATCTTGCTGACAACGTACCTGTCAATGTTCGGACTGATGAACCTAGCACTAATTAGACAGAGCATTGAAAGTCATGTTGCTATTCTTTTCCCATCAGTGAAATAAAGAACCAGAAGGACAAATCACCATAGCAGCAAAAAAACAGCTATGCAGTATCATTTCCATATGCGGAATATATATTTTTTATTCATTTATCAAATTGATACATGGCCCATTTCATCTAAGTCAGTGGTTCCCAATATTTTTTTGCCATTGCACACCTAAGCATCTCTAAAATCCTGATGCCCGCCCCACCCCCACCCGTGACAAAT
>JANHFM010007484.1:11519-21548 GCA_032468115.1 Grayia smithii | reverse complement strand
GGGTCTCCTCAGGTGTAATGACCTGTTGTAGTACCCTACGGCCAAAGGCCGCCTCCGCTGAAGCATATTTGTCAATCTTGCAGTTTTTAACAAAAGGAGAGGGGGATGCCCAAGTGGCAGCCCTGCAGATGTCCACGATTGATGCCTGGGTGGCCCAGGCAGTGGATGTAGTGGTACTTCTGATAGAGTGGGCAGTAATACGGTGAGGCCTGGGACTCAAACAGAGATCGTAGGCCAAGGAAACAAGATCTAATCCAGCGCCCGATCGTGGACGGAGAGACCTTCTGCCCAATAGAATGAGGATGAAATGAAGAGAGCCTCTGTCTTCTGAAATGGAGAGGTTCGTGTAACATAGGTCCTCAGAGCCCTCTGAACGTCGAGCAAATGCCACCTATGCTCCGATGGTTGTCTGGGACAAGGGCAGAAGTCCGGCAGGACGACCTCTTATGCCCTGTGGAACCAGGTGTTGATTTTCGGAAGAAAGGTAGGGTCCAGACGGAGGATGACTCTGTCTGGGTGAAATATGCAGAGATCCTTGTTGATGGACAGGGTTGTTAACTCCGAAATCTGTTTCGCAGATGTTATTGCAATGAGGAATGCCACCTTGATGGTTAAGTGCCTGAAGGTGGCCGTAGATAGAGGCTTGAACGGAGGACCAAGGAGGGCCTGAAGAACGAGGGATATCGATGGGGCGATTGCAAGTTGGAAACCCCTTTTAGAAAGCTGTGAATGTGTGGAAGTTGTGACAGTGGAAAGGCGCCAACTCTCAGAATGGCGGTGGCCAGAGCTGCGACTTGTCTCCGCAGTGTGTTGGTGACTAGGCCCTTTTGAAGTCCCGCATGGAGGAAGTCCAAGACCTGGGAAACTGAGGCAGAAGATGATATGACCCCTCGGTGGGAGCACCAATGCCTAAAGGCCAACCAGGTCTTTCATAAATCATAAATGCGTCTGGTAGAAGGGCACCGAGCCTCCAGGATGATTTCAATAACGGGAGGAGACAATCGATCCAATTCTAGGAGCTCCCTTTCACATTCCAGACGGCTAGTTGAAGCCATTGGGGTTCCGGGTGCGCAATGGCCCCCTGAAGGAGGGATGCCTGATGTGGGGGGATACTCCAAGGGCATGATATGTATAGGTTCATGAGGTCCGCAAGCCAGGTCCGATGGGGCCAGTGTGGGGCGACCAGAAGAACTTCCACCTTTTCCTCCAGAATCTTTCTGATGACCCTCAGTATGAGAGGTATCGGGGGAAAGGCGTACAGTATCCCCAGAGGCCAGTGGCATCTCAGGGCATCTGTGCCTTCTCCTGAAGGGTTCTGATATCGGGAGAAGAACCATGGTAGCTGTGTGTTTTGTGGAGTGGTGAAAAGATCCATGATGGATTGACCGAATCTGCCTGACAGTTGATGGAACAACTGTGGGTGCAGTTGCCACTCTGATGGATCTATGGTCTTCCTGCTCAGCCAATCCGCCTGAGGGTTGGAGACCCCCGAAATATGCTCCGCTCGGAGGGACAGAAGGTGTTTCTCTGCCCATATGCCCAGCACTATCGCCTCCCATAACAGAATGAGTGATTTCGTACTGCCCTGACGGGTTACATGGGCCTTGGCCATGACGTTGTCCGTCAGGAGCAAGACATGTTGTTTTTGCGGGAACACGCGTAAGTGTCTGAGGGTGAGATGAGCAGCTCACAGCTCCAGCCAGTTGATGTCGTGTTGGCTCTCCGACTGAGACCAGCGTCCCTGGGCTACTTGATCCAGCAGGTGGGCACCCTAGCCCTGCATGCTGGCATCCGTGGTGAGTATCATCAGGTTCGGTTCCTTGAAGTCACAACCCCTCTCCAGAGCTGTTGAGGTCCACCAAGATCTGAGGACAGATGGAGGAACAGAGATTAGTGTCGTGGTGTTGGGCACCACGCTGGCTGCTGGCTGGGCAAGAGGAACCATTGTAGCGGATGAGAATGGAGTCCTGCCCAGGGAATAATGGCCAGACAAGGTATCATTTGGCCGAGTAAATTGGACAACAATAGCAGTGGAACCCGGGTTCGAGTTCTGACCTGCTTCACCATCTCTTTCAAGTTGAATATACGCTCCAGTGAAAGAAACACTTGACAATACAAGGTGTTGATCCAGGCTCCCAGATGTACCAGTTCGTGGGTGGGGTGGTGACTCTTCTTCAGGTTGATGGTGAACCCATGGGACAGAAGAGCCTGCAGGGTGAGCTGGATGTCCCTTGCTGCCTGTGCTGGCGAACCTGACTGAATGAGAATGCAGTTTCACTGGGATGGTGAGAAGATGGGCGGCAACCACTTCCAGGATCTTTGTGAATGCCCTTGGAGCCGAAGAAAGGCCGAAGGGCATGGCTCTGTACTGAAAATGTGCTCCTCGATAACAGAATCAAAGAAACCTTCTGTGAACTGGTCTTATGGGGACGTGAACATATGCTTCCTTTAGATCTATAGAGGACAGTAACTCTCCTCTTCTGATACTGACCAGAATGCTCTGTAAGGAATGCATTTTGAAATGGTGGTATTTGATGTGAGTATTGAGTTGTTTTAGGTCCAAGATGGCCCTGGTGCCACCGGACTTTTTTTGTACCAGGAAAAGGATGGAGTAGAACCTGGAGCCATGAAATTGAGGAGGAACTGGCTCTATTGCCCGTATGGTGAGGAGATGTTTAATCTCGCTGTCCATCAGGTCCCGCTTGATGCTGTTTCTGGACACCGGGCAGTGAATGAAACGCCTTGGAGGAGCAGAGGTGAACTCTAGGGAGAGACCTAGGGTGAATGGAGGGCACAGGCGTCGGATGTTGTACAATGCCACTAATCGGAGAACAGGGCCAGCCTTCTTCCAATGGGACCTGGCAGTCACTTGGACCGATGAAAAGGGCGTGATCCAAAGCCCCGAAAGGGGTGTCTGGATTGGGGTCTGCCTCGCTCTCTGGTGAAGATGCGGTCTTGGGTGCGGTTGGTGAGCTGCTGAAAGGGCCTGTGGTATCCAGAAGTCTGAAAGGTGGGTTCGTAGGGCCGAAAGGACTGTCTGCGGTAAGGAAATGAATACCTGCGCACTGGTCTGCGCTGGGTGGAAGGCATGACCTTCTTCTTGTCCTTACACTCAACAAGCATGGGGTCCAGCGCTTCGCCAAAGAGGGAGCCACCCTTGAATGGGGCAGACGCCAATCTCCACTTTGTCTTCATGTCCGCCTGCCATTGACGTAACCAGAGGAGACGATGCGAGGTGATGTTAGAAGCTAGTGCCCTGGAGGCAAATTTTGAGGAATTTAGGGTGGCGTCTGCTGAGAACTCAGCGGCCGCTATTAATTTGCTAATGTCCTGATGTAATCGGACATCCCCGGGAGAGGCTCTAGCCTGCATATCTCTCAGCCATAATAAGGAAGTGTGGTTGATGAATGAAGCTGCCATGGCAGATCTTATGGACAGGACATGGGTCCTGTGGGCTAAATGTTCTGCCTGTCTGTCCTCGATTCTCAACCCCCCTGCTGAGTCTGTAGGCAGGAGAGATGTGGTTGCCAGACTGGATAGGGGAACATCCACTGTAGGAAGGGCCAAAAGATCCTCCACTTCCTGCTCCAAAGTGTACAGTTTTCTGTCCATGGTACTGGGGGATGGCATTGAGCCAGGGTTGATCCACTGCCTCTGCATATTGTTCACAAAGAGCTTGGGCGTAGGAATGGCCTCTTTCTCTGTAACAAGTTCTGTGAACAGGAGCTTACTGAGATCAGGAGGGTCCGAGGATCCCTCGTTTTGACTCAAACGAGTGCCCAAATTAGCCGTGCGCTTAGCCTTGTGGAGCAAGGTTTTAAATAGCTGATAGCGGAAGAGGTTGGTGCTGTGAGGCTGTTCAGAAATGAGCCCTTCCTCCTCAGATAAATTTTAATCCTCAATGTCCTCGTCTAAAATGATGAAGGAGTCACTTAAATGGGAAGGAGAATCTGGAGGGCTGCCTGTCCTGTAGTCACCTTCCATGTACTCTCTAACTTGACTAGGCCTTGGCTCAGAACGGCTCCGTGGAGACGGAGTCTTGATGCCCCTTTGGGAGAGTGCAGAATCAATGCTGCTTTGAATTGTACGTGAAAGAAAATCACACATGGACTGCAACAACTGTGGAGGGTTGTCCTCCTCAGTTTGAAGCCCTGCCGCGGTGGGAGTAAAGGTGGCCGAGGGCTTGGACCTTTTGCGGCTACGGGATGTTCCTGATTCACCAAGGGAATGAGGTGGAGATGAATGCACCACTGGTTGGGCCTCCTCCTCAGCAGTGGACCCCGTTGGAGACCACCCTGCTGGGACTTAGTGGATCGGCGCCACAGTTTCAATCCGGCTGGACTCAGGAATGGCCTGTGCTACAGGGCGAGGTTCAAGGGCACGTTGGGCCTTGGCAAATTGCTTTACTAGTGCTCTCTGTCTCCTGAGGGCATCCTTGTCTGAGGCCGATGAAGACCGGACTTGTAGAGAGCTCCTGGATTTAGAGGAAGAACTCTGGGCTTTGGACTTTCCCTTCTTTAGGGGAGGAGCCTCGGGAGGGCTGGCCTCCCTGATGGGTGAAGATGAAGCCTGGGATGGGGAACGGCTTTGTTCAGACATGATAGGACAGCCCTGACTTGCTTGAGGACAATAGACTTGCTTTACGTCTATACGTAAAGCATACACCAAGGCTTGAAAACACTAACCCTGCGAGATAGGACAATAGGGTGTACTAGGTCGACGGCACAACCTACAGAGCCGAAGCAAAAACCTAATCATGTGCAGGGATCCCAATAAAAGGCCACTGACACCACAGGGCACGATCCAACTCCCAGCAGGAGTCTATACCAAGACTCACTAAACACCCATGCTTTGCAGTCTTCTAGAGCAAGTCCACTGCTATAAGAAGAGTTGATTAGGAGGAACAGGTCTTCAGAATCACCCTCAGGGTAGCAGGATGAGGCCTGCTGCTGAGCCAGAGAAGGCTGCGATGACTCAGATCCAAAATGGCGTCCACTGGAAGCCCCGTGAAGGCAGAGCCAGCCTAGAGCGGCCTCCACGATCCTGGCTGCTCCAGCCACACAGGGAAACCTCTGCGATGTAAGGGAGAGCTGGTGGAACCCTAAATAAGCCAAAGATTCCTCCAAACACCTTTGTGCCGCACCGCGGCTTCGCAGCACTTAAAAGCAGGAAAAACAACGAAACGGAGCCCTCTGTTAGAAGAATCGGGCCGTCGCAAACTTTGTGGATGGAGAGGAGCTTCCACCTCCTCCAGAGCTTGCTGGGCTATGAATTGATGGCTGAGGGCACGATTTAGCTGAATTGGGGCTCCGCATGGCACCTGATCAGCTGAGAGGGGGAAAATGGCCACCAGCAAAGCCCTGCCAGGCCGGGAGCCAGGCAACTAAAGGAAAAACGAAATCCACCCCCCAACCAGCAAGAAAGGCAACGAAATGGGAAAACAATGAGGAAATCTGAAATTTTAACTAAAAGGACAGAAAGGGGAAAGAAGGAGGCAGAAAAGTAGGTTATATTTATCTGATTATTGATCCAACCAGGGAGCAATCAGAAACAAGTCTTTCTTGGCCAGGACTGAGCAAATGAACTGGGATTGGGAAGGAAGGAGGCGTAACCAAGCAAATTTGCTCAGTCTCTGGCCAATGGGAAAGGAACAACACCCACTGTATGGACTCTCTAAGCAGTGCAGTGGAAAAGGTAATGATTCAATAAATTAAAAAAAACAAGATTAGTTTTATTTTGTCTTTGTGGTTTGGGATATTTTCGCCTTATCAAAGTATATACTGTATGATTAATTTGCTATGATATGAGACACCATTTGCAAGCAGTATTCAATAATAATAATATGACTTTTGGTTTACATCCCCTTGGTTTAGCATGATCCCTTATCAAACAGGAAGCATAGTTTACAAACTATAAAACATGAGCTCGTGCATCACGCTAAACTCCCAAACAAGCAGAACTGTATTATCACTTAGCATAACAAATAAATTGGGCACAAATTGAAATTATTATTTAAATATATTGCAATAGTGAAAAAAAATTAGTGAATTGTTGGATTATTGGTGTTCTCTGAGTTTGCTATTGGTATCTAATAAGAAAGATCTATGCAGCAGAAACCTACATTACCTACAATAACTGACCAAATTCTAATTTCAATATATGTCTGTAAAGTATTTTGAATCATTTACCTTCTCCAAGCGTCCGCTGCAGTGAATCATGTTTTGCCTGAAGCTTTGTGATAAGATTGCTTCCTTCCAGGTACTCTCTGAATTTCTGTAAAGACATAGATCTGTATTTCTTATCTGAATATTTGTAATCAAAATTAGTGGGATTTCAAGGAAGAAAACAACTACTATTAGGTCATATTACACAGTATTAAAACATCCGACATACCATGAAATAGAACTGTTCAGTTTCCTGCTGATTAGCTCTTCTTTTAGCTATGCTAGGCTTGCTCAGATAGGTCTCAGAAACTGTTGACTTTACAGACTCAGTTGAACGACTGTGCTGGAAGCATTCAGAAACATCATAGTCTTCAATGGTGACCATGTCTTGTATTGTCTGTGAAGTAGCTTCTGTTGTCTTCTTAACCTGGGGTTAACAAGTCCATTTCATCAAAGAGAAAGGCACATCAAAATTGATTTCAGAATGAAAATGGAAAAGGGTTGAAGGAAATTAATCCTCTGATAAATCATCTCTGATTGAACTATGGGATATGAACATAAGAAATACGAAGTTTTACTAAGCTCTCTATATAGATTCCTCTTCTGAATCATCAAAACAAAAACAAAATCAATTAATAAATCAAATTATAGTCTTCAGTTTGTTTACTTCAGTTTATTTCAGAAGTATACTGTATTGGTGTTTCTTGTGAGAATTAAATTCTTTTCAGAGACTACACTGCAATATCACACAGCATTATGAGGAGTCCTTGGTACTCTCTGAGCTTGCTTGTTTTCTTGCAGATGTTTCATTACCCTAACTAGATAACATCATCAATGCTAGTAAGGAGTGCTGTTTGCTATCAGTTTATTATCTGGTGACTTGCTTGTCTGTGTGGGTGGGGGCAGTCTTGGGGATTCTTTGATTGGGCTGTTTACTGATGGCTTTTTGGCAGTTTCTTGATTGTTGGTCTGAAGTTGACCTTGAAGTTAATCTATGTTGATCTGAGTGCTGATTACTGGTGGAAAGGAGAACAGCCCAACCAAAGAATCTCTAAGACTGTCCCTACCCACACAGACAGGCAAGTCACCAGAATATAAGCTGACAGCAAACAGCACTCCTTACTAGCACTGGTGAAGTTACCTAGTTAGGGTAATGAAACACCTGCAAGAAAACAAGCTCAGAGTGCACCAAGGACTACTCATTTCAACCCTGAGCTACACATATTCTCCTTTATTGGTACATAGCATTGTTTCTATTCATAGCACATGTGAAAGTATGGAATAAATAGGGAGTACTTTTAAAAGCATCAAGAAAGAGTAATTATTTCCTGAGAGCAACTCATTAAGCACTACACTTTTACAGTATAGTGCTGAGAATCATAGATTTAAGATGTTTCTACTGATGTTCTTTCTCCTTGCCAAACAGTTTTCCTTCCTACCCATAGATTGGTAAAATATTCCATTTTGCTCAGTTCTGTAGAACTATTTTTAATTATAAAATAATTTGAAAAGAGAGCTCTGTAGATGAGCATTCAGCCTCATTAATGGCAGCTGGCAAGTGGTGACCATAGTCACCATGTTATTCCAGTCTCCTAAAACAGTTAAAATAGGAAAGAAAAGTTTACTTTTGCATGATGAAACGTCACTTCAGAATGGTCCATATGATTTCTATACAGCAAAATCACTAGTGAAGAGGAAGTTTAAAAAATCTATAATAATAAAGATTTTAAAAAATGGAGTCAAATTGTATGACTCCAACTTAGCAAGTGTATCATTTATATCACTAATAAGACAACGGTTGTAGTATTGGAAAAAAGAATTGTCCCAAAGTCTATTATTTTCTTGCTTTGTATTTATTTTTAGTTTGTAAACCCTTGGGACATGGATTTGCCATTTTATTCTTTATAAAGTAAAACTTTTTTTTAAAACTTTATAAACCAATTTGATAGAATTATTCTAGTAAAGGTATGAAAAGTTTATTACAAAGAAATTAATATGGTTGCAAAACATGGAATGAATCTTATACGTGTAAGGCACAAAACAGAAAAATATGCTACCCATACGACAAATCTTACCTCTTCATTTTCAATTTTCAATGTTGTTAGTCGAGACTGAAGTTGCTGATATCGAAGCATGAGTTCTCCTTGAACTGGCTGTTGGGAATTGACTTGAGAAACCTGAAAAAAGCAGGAAAAACTGAGAAATCATGTGAACAGACAAGAAAAGAGAAGAAAACAAGTACATAGTTGTAATGGTCTCCTACAATTGCTGTGGTGGTGCAGTGGTGAAAATGCAGTATTGCAGGCTAATTCTGCTGATTGCCAGCAATTCGATTCTCACAGGCTCCAGGTTGTCTTAGCTTTCCATCCTTCTGAGGTCAGTAAAATGAGGATCCAGATTGTTGGGGTTAATATATTAACTCTATAAACTGCTAAGAGAGGCCTGTAAAGCACTATGTAGTAGTATATAAGTGCTATTGCTATGGCTACTTTGCATAGTAAATCAAAAATTCAATTATCAAGACACAGAATAAAATATATAATGTTAATAATTTTCATTTAATTTAAAGTCTATAAGAGTTTATATTAAATGAATATTCTTGGATATTCCTTATGTGGATAATTAGATATGCACACATGTCATTATGAATATGAGAACATGAAAACTGCTGTAGGTGTTTACATGTGAGACACTAAGAAAAAAAGCTATGGTGCTGATCACCATGGATGTCTGGATGTTCTCAAACTGGTATTAATTATACAGTAGCCGCAAACATCACAACTGAAACAGGTGGGCTGACTAAACTACCAGAAGCTTGATTCTCAGAACTGCTTGAAATGTGGCAACCTTCTGTAACGTATGGCCTTCCCAATTGCTATTCTATGTCTGACTAAGAAATGGTCAAAGATAAATAGAGGCAATTGTTCATTCTAGAATGCAGCTTAAACATCTACAAATAGAAAAAAATAATATTTTTGAATGATTAGTTTTGAATGATTGTGGAGCACTCTAAAGAAATTTGAATAATATTGAAACATATAGAAGCAACTTTCCCCTTCCTCTACTTACTGGTTCAAACTATAGTTGATTCTCATTATTCACAGTTCTGCATGTGCAAATTTGCAACATTTATTTGCAATTCCAAATCAATATTCTTGGTATTTTCACAGTCATGCAGACTGGTGAAAATTTTTAATCACCTAATGTGCATGTTCTTAGCTGAGGTTTCAGTATTCACTAATTTAGTGTCTGAAAGTTTTTTACAGAACTGAACTACTGCAAAAAATGAGAAATTTTTGTATTTGGCCAACTAACAAAAAACCACAACCATCTTGTGGTGCAGTTGAATATACAATAGTGAATGGTTGATGTGGCCTGTGATATACATAGACTATCTAATAAATTAAGTTCTACACAAAAAGTTAATGAGCAGTATTCTTGATATAATTTCCTTGGCCATATTGTAGTATCTCTAGAAACAATACTGGCTCTTAGGCTACCAACTCTTTCCTCAGATGAATAAAAGATAGAAACTAACAAAAAAAACATCACAATGAATACCTAGATGCAAACAAAAGCATCCCGAGCTCAAGAGATACCATCACTCTTGATTGGGGGTGAGACTCTTCCCCCTTCGGAAAAGGCGTGCAATCTGGGTGTCCTCCTGGATTCACGGCTGTCCTTGGATGACCATCTGACGGCCGTGACCAGGGGGAACCTTCACGCAGGTTCGCCTGCTGCACCAGTTCCGACCTTTCCTGGACTGGGATGCACTGTGCACAATCACCCATGCCCTCGTCACCTCAAGGCTGGACTACTGCAATGCTCTCTACATGGGGCTGCCCTTGAGGTGCACGCGGAGGCT
>JANHFM010007483.1:285746-299322 GCA_032468115.1 Grayia smithii | reverse complement strand
AGTCAGCTTATTGCCCCCAACAATCTGGGTCCTCAGTTTACCTACCTCAAAAGGATGGAAGGTTGAGTCAACCTTGAACCTAGTGACATTCAAACCAGCACTAATTGCAGGCAGTTGGAACTAAGTGGAAACACTTAGCAGTGCACTAGCTAAGTGCGCCACCGAGGCTCTTACTTTATTTTATTTATTTTATTTACCTTATTTTTTACTTTAATTTATTTCAATTGTTGTGGGTAAAGGCAAAGAAGTGTTCAGTTTATGAATTCCAGTGGCAAATAAGTTTGCAAAAATAAATAAATTAAAACATCTCAACTGCCATTTATTGTGGGAAGACTAAATCTAATTTATGGTCAATGTGGATTTACTTTGGAAATGTAATGGAATTAATAGTTGTCTGCAGAATCCAGAATGTTTCTATTGCTACTTGAGTAATTCTTTGCTTTGTTACTAAGTTGCGTGCTACTTATTGATTTATAGCTTTGGGCACCTCTCTCATTCTCATTCTTTGAAACTCGCATAATTTCAATGTGTGAACAAGCTCAAAGTGTCAAATATACGTAAACGCATTCAAGAAATAGAAGAGGGAAACTGCCTCTTACAACAAGGGTACCTCAAAGTGATTGGTGGGACAGATAAAAGGATCAAAGACAAAGGCATCACTCAAGTCATATTAAACCCGATACTACAAGTACTCTTTGTTTAGTGACTTCCTCACACAGTAAATGTTCACAATCATTACCGTAATTACAAAGTAACTGCAACCAATCCTCCCATTTTTAACCTTCATAAATCCGTAAAACAAAGGAAAGCTAACTAAGATCACACAATCAGTTGTGATTTCACTTAGTAATTTGATCTTAACAATCAAATTGCCAGTCTCAGATGTAGTTGCTAAACAAAGACTCTTTCCATATTCTAAATATATTCATTTACTCTAAATAAATGTCTTAGGACAAAGATAAGCATTTGGCAGTTTTAGGAGAGCATGGAAGCCCTTATTCTGACTCTTAAAACCTTCTCTAACCACGATCACTGAAAATTAATAACACAATTTCCTTCTCTATGGATCAAAATATAAGGTGCTCTATTTGATTAAATATCCATTGTCAGTGTATCCACAGAAAACTTGTATCCCACTTTACAATTGTACAGAATAGTCATTGGTACTTTCCCAATTTCTAGTGAGAAAAATTATTATTTATCAAGGTAGCAATTTTGTTTTCTTGGCTTTTACATATTTGTTATTTACTGCAGATGTGACCTTTTTATAGGAATAGCCAGCAGGCGCTAGATTAACAACACACAATAACATATTTATTTGGCATAACACTACAGACAATGCTGGCAACTTTTAGCTATTTTGAATGTCCCATGAGAAGACAGGAGGCATTGGTGTGTGTCTTCTTCATTTCTATTCACAATTTTACTGCATTGTCAAACTGCTTCATACTGTAGAGTGGAAAAGAAGAAGTATTTAGTATCTGCACAAAACTACACAAAGTAACAATTTCCTGCAAAAGAATTAACTAATTTTTATTTGGTGCTTAAGAATTATAGCAGCAACAAGAACAACCACAAAGAAATTAAATAAATAAAACAAAGGAAGTATTCAGTTGTTTTTAAAGAATATGTCAAGTAAATCATAGATTTCTTAAGTAGTCTATGTAGGTGTTTAGTATTTATTTATGGTTTAGATGTATGACAGTAACTTTCTTCCCTAGGCTTGACTGATGACAGAAGAATTTATTCAGCCTCTTAAATCATATTCAGAATAGTATTCAGACTTATCCTCTAATCATTAGAAACTTAGCAATTGTAGCCACAATTGTGCAACAAGAATTGATAGCTGCAATGGAGGTAGCTACATTATCTACACACAGAAACATGAAAAAACCATGTCTGTTTCTCAGCTCCTGTTTTCCCTCTAACTTTGGACAGAACTTAATTTTACAACACCAGATTCCTCCTTTATCTCCATGGTAAATTTGGTATTTACAGATCCTAATGAACCTTCTCTTATTCTGTCCTTCAATCAGTGCTCACGTTGTATTTGATACTATCTCATGTTTTCTTCACATGTTTACACATTTATTTATTTATTATTTATTATTTAGTTTTATATGCCGCCTTTCTCCTGAAGGACTTGGGGCAACTCACAAACACTTAAATACAATACATAGGTAAAACGAATTAAATAGTATTAAAACTATATTAAAACCCACAAAATTTAAAAGAAAACCCGATCCCATCAGCTGATCTGATTAAAAAGCCACATCTTTAGATCACGGTGGAAGGAGCAGAGGTCAGGGGTGGTCCGGAAGTCAGTGTGGAGTTCATTCCAGAGGGTTGGTGCGCCCACAGAGAACGCCCTCGCCCTGGGCACCACCAGCCGAATAGCCTTTCTTGGGAAAGGGATCCAGCACTCAGCTAATTTACATACCTATAATTAACAAAGGAAGGACTCACTGGAGAAGAGCCTAATGCTGGGAAAGATTCAGGGCAAAAGAAGAAAAGGACAACAGAGAACAAGGTAGCTGGATGGAGTGACTGAAGCAGTAGGCGTGAGCTTAAATGGACTCCAGAGGATGGTAGAGGACAGGAAGGCCTGGAGGAACATTGTCCATGGAGATGCAATGTGTCGGACACGACTTCGCAATTAACAACAACAATTAACAAATGAGTCTATTTGTTAGAGAATTTAGGAAACCTAATCTAAGGGATAGTTGTTCTATCCCTATTTAACAATCAGAGGAAAAATACATTTAGTGACTGCCTTGCCTAGTGAATGTTAGGACAATGATGAAGAAGTAACTTTGCAACCAATCCTCGCAGGTCAACAAAGCAAAGAAAATTTGAAGTAAGGTCATTTCACTTGGTGACTGCTTAACTACTGAGTTGCCAGTCCCAATTGTGATTGCTAAAAGAGGACTACCTGTAAATTTCTGCAATTTTTCTTGATGCTAAAAATTTACCTAAGCAGATAAGTAAAAACCTAACTTGCTGCAATGTTTTCATTTAATTTAGTCTCCTATATTTGACCTCAAGGAAATTCTAGAGGTCAAAGTTCCAACATCTGGTATCACCTCTATCTTTATGATTAATATGTATTCTGCAAATACAGAAATCTGTTTCAATGATAGTATTACTATATGAATATATTCCTTAAAATAGAACATAAGTTAATTAATAAGAAATGAATTATGTAGTGCAAATAAAGAATCACCTTTTCTTTCCATAGATCAAATGTAGCTCCAGAACCATATATGATTCTTGGCCTAATTTCATGCAACCCTCTGCCTAGTTTCAAGCATCTGAAAATAGTCAGATTCCTAGCAGCCTGCAAGTAAGCAAACTTGGTGACAAAAAGAGGAAGCTCTGTCCTTCAGTCCCAGCAATTTTTAAAATTTGTAGCTTTACACTCCATCTTTATTTTGTACAATTCAAGATGATGTACATTAAGCTCCTGCCTATTTTTCTTACAACAGCCCTATGAGGTGGAGTAGGTTGAGAGTGTAATTAGCCCGAAGTCCTCCAGGCAACTCTGCGATGTATATATAGTCTTCTGAAGTGGTCTTTCCCATACTATAAGGATAACCCTGCAATTCATGTCTTGAAAATTAGTTAAATTTTGTACATTTCCTATTTGTCCTAAAATAGACATTAATTGGTTTTTAATGTGCAAAAATGATTTACAATCATAGTCTCTCATTCTTGGAATTGATAACTGAATGAGTTGATTTGTCCATAGTTTTTTCTTCTCACTGAAATCTTTCAAAACTAATAAAAGGCTTCAAAAATCTTGGGATTTTCACAGCCAATGGGGAAAAACAATAAACTGCTCACCAATATGCCTCAAGAAAAACACGCAAAAAATATAGAGCATATGTTTGAAAATCTCATGCAAGTCCCTGTATCTCTCTGAAGCTAACTGGGGCTACTTCTTTCCTTGCCTTTACCAGTCCCTCTCATATGGCTCCCGGTAAGGCAACCCCAGATGAGCAAACACATCCTTCTCGGTAAGCGTGGGCAGGACAAACCCAGATCCAGTTTTGACACCATCTGATCCTCGCACTACACCGCTGCAGAGGGCATGCTCTGACAGACTCATGTCTTTAGTCTTGGCTAGGGCTCGCATGGAGCGATTGAAGTGGGCTGAGCCTGTGAAGTACAACAAAGCACAGGCAAACTCTCTGTAAGGCACTACAATGATGTCGAGGCGCCTGTGGTGCCTGTCTCGGCCTGGCAAACGGCAGACTCCAAGGTACTTCTTCTGGCTTCCATTGTCTTCCTGATTCACCAAGTCATCCGTGAGAAAGCCTGAGTGGAAAGCACAATACTGTAATATTAATGCAAAGGACTGAGAAGTAAGTTGACACTAGGAGTTCCCCTTTTACATATATCAATCTCAGGTCCTGCCAGATCAGTGTAATTGGAAGGAATATTCCTGGAGGACAAGACATCACTGTTCACAGTGACCTGGTCTGCCTTCTCATGATGATTTGCTATTAACTAAAAGCAAAAGAAAAGAAAAGAAAAAGAAAAGAAAAGAAAAGGAACTGGCTCCCCAAACATGAAGGACAAGTTAAAAAAGTACCTTAGAGAACAATACAGTACATAGCCCAGTCCTAATCCCCTAAAGTCCAAGAAAGAAAAAGAAAAGTTTTTCCCAGTATAACAGCAAATACTGGTCTTCAGTATTCAGCTTTAGGAAAAAGTGCCAAGATCAACTCAACAAAACTAGGCCTCTTCTGTATTCCTACTTATGTTTTCTTTAAATAGTTCTCAAGGTGGATACATTCAGGAATATGATTCTGAACTCCCACCCCTACCACAGAATCAGCTGATATTCTCATACCACTTTTATGAAGAATGTTGAGCAGTTTGTTAAATACTCCTTGGTGGGAGTGTCCATCAGGATGAGTCACCAATATATCCACATCTCCACAAGTGGGTTTTCCACGCCGGAAAGAGCCACATGCTATACACATTAGTTCAGGTATAATAGACTGAGCTGCTTCTCTAACCTTAAAGAGACAGATCAGAGAAATTAACTGCTCTTAGGTATCACTTACTGTAATACTGGCAATTCTCAACTTATAAAGGAAAGTATTTGTAGCTCACGGTTGAAATGAGGCGTCCTTGGTGCTCTCTGAGCTTGGTTGTTTTCTTCCAGACATTTCATTACCAAAACTAGGTAACATCATCAGTGATAGTGATGCTACCTAGCATCGCAAGGTATCACTAGAAAATAACCAAGCCCAGAGACTACCAAGAATGCCTCAATCCTCAACTTATAACCACAATTGGGACAGGAGCTTCAATAAACGAAATAATGGAGTCACTGCCAATTTTATGACTTTTTTGCTGCAATCATTAAACAAGTGTTAAAGTAACCTGGATTCTCCCAATGACTTTGCTTGGAAACTATCTGGGAAGGTCACAAATGGCAATCATGTGACCTCACAGCAACCAATGAAAATACATGCCAGTCACCAAGTGCCCAAATTTTAATCACATGACCATGGGGACATGTGATGAGAAGTGCACGGACCAGTAGTAAGTCACTTTTTTTAGCACCCTCGTAACTTCAAATAGCTGTTAAAAATGGTTGTAAATGAAGGACTACCTGTAATTCAGGTGGTCTAGCGTATCATTTGCTTGAATGCATGATAAATAAAACAAACTGAAAAGTAAGTGTCACCATAACTCAAATATTTTCTAATGAACGGTAAAGTAATATGGAAATAAAGGGAAATCCCATTAGATTTAATTTGTTGTTCTTCAAATAAGAACCACAGAAGACTCCACATTGAAAAGGATTCTTGCCGGAGAATGGGTGATTCTCCTGCTATAGGCCTGCATCTCTTACTTCAGTATGATGTATGGGATCTTAAGCACAAGAAATTGACCGTTTCTTTCAGAACTGCAATTAAATATCAAGAACTGGAATTCCCAATCCAATAAGCGTATGCCCAATGATATGTTCTCTTGTCATCCCTTTTCCTACACTGTCTTTATTAAAGCATCATTTGAAGGCAATTTCGGTATGCAGGATTATCAGTATTATGATGCCAATCATCCATTTTAAGAAACAAAGACATAGCTACCGGTTCAGAACATAGGGAGTAGGGAGGAAGGGGGGGGGGAATCAGTTTAGAGGATGAGTGCTCCTTGTCAGTCTCCAGGATCATCCTTCATTAGTGAGGAATAAACCCATTAACCTTTGCCCTGCAACATTTGGAATCACCTTCATGGCTTTTCTAATGCAGATCTGCCCCCTCTGCATCCCCAATTAAGTTTTCTTGAAAGCAGAAAACCCCATACTGCACCTTGGATCTTCGACAGACAGCAGCTAATCCCTTCTTTCTCTTGTCTCTTCCTCGAGATAGGCAAGAGAAGGGTAATTCCATCAAATCCACAATAGGCCCATTCCCAAGGGCGGAGGCTCCCCAAAGAACTTTAATCCTATGTAAGGGGTGATGCCCTACCTGGCAACTATGCATTCTTTAGGGGCAGGCACTGTGACTGAGTGACAGCGTCATGCTGCCCAGTGCTGCCATGGCAATTCCACTGTACAGGAGGAACAATGAAAAGAGTTTTTTTTTAATGTGGCTTAGATCTCTGGATTTAAAGAGCTGCATTAATATATAAACTTGAGATATGGTCCATCCCAAACATATAAAAACAAGGGGGGGGACGACATTTGGCTAGAGGGGTGCAAAGCACTCTTTCCTTACCAAGAGAGCAACAAGGGAAAACCACAGATGTTTTTGTCAATCATCCTACCAGTTATCTGAGTATTATTTGGAGAAGGATTGGCATAACATACTGGGAAGTTATCAAGGCTTCATTAGTGAAAATTAAAGCAGAAACGATGTTGGTAAACTAGATTGATTTTAAGTCAGGTACAAAGGCTTGCAGAGCATAGAAATAAAAATATATCAATGTGGATGGAGGTTAAAAATTCTTTTGTAAGGAACTCCCAACTTTCGAAAAAGGAAATCTTCAATTTTTGCAGTAAATGTACCTAAAAAGGGACATTGATTTCTGGTAGGCAGAAGTTTGGATGTGATTAGAGCCATGTTCTTTTGTCTTTGAGCAAATATGGAGAACACTGCATCAAATAAGAGGTTTCATTAAGAGTTGTGGCTTGGATGGCTAGTAGAATAGAATTCTTTATTGGCCAAGTGTGATTGGACGCACAAGGAATTTGTCTTGGTGGATACTCTCTCGGTGTACATAAAAGAAAAGATACATTCGGCATGAGTCATAGGGTACAACACTTAATGAAAACACTTAGTATATAAAAGGAAGTAAGCTAAGCCAGTCTTCCTCAGCCTGTGCTATTTGAGAGTAGAAAAAATAAGTGCTTTCCAGTTGGGAAGAACATGAGGCCATAAAGACTTAGGTGGTGCATAAAGGCGAGGCTGGGAAATCAACTCCATGGACAGGCTAAAACTATTTTTTCTGAGATTAGCTATAATAACAGAGCATTGCAAGCCTGGGTTGTGCATCCTTTCCCTTTGTACATGCCTATGAATCAATAAGGTACCTGCCTGAGTCACTTCTGAATGTTATCTTGTTTCTTTGGATTTAAAAAAAAAATCATCTCATTTTGCCTTGATAATAATTCTTGATATTTTCATCAAAGTCATCTTCCTTACTCTCTACACCCTACATAATGAAGTGTCCCTTCATTCACCCCTTAATCTAAGGTATATATACCTGCTGTGGTATCTTGGCTCTTTGCAGGAAAGGTGAACCCCAATTTTAGCATTTCAAATAGTAAAAAGGGGGGGAGGGATGCCCAAACATTCAAAAATAGGTATGCCAGTAATAAGTTTGGAAGATGGGGGGAATCAACATAGAAAATATGTTAGTGTTTAAGTACATAAAACCTCTAATATGGTATCCCTTTGGAAAACATTTTGGGGAGTTTTATTTGGCAAACTGCCAAGTGGAAAAAAATATGAGTCATCAATAAAAGCAAGATGGAATAGCCTTATGATTAAAATCTGGTGAAAAATAGCCTATGATCTTCTGTCAACATCCTGCTACAGTTTCAACAAAGTACTCACAGTCTGTTTAATTTCAGCAGCTTCTTGCCGTGGCATGCGTTCCAAGAAGTCCTCATAATACTTAAGGCCGATAACTTGCTGGCTGGTGAGAGAGGCCTTAGTGCGGATGTCATCCAGAGTGCGAAAACCCTGGGCAGAACACGTAACAGAATTAATGGAATTTTGTTTTCAGTAATCTCTAATAAGCGGTATCAGAGAACCTAGAACCCACCACTGATATGGTGTAACAGGAATGACAACACACAATGTGCTGTTTGTAATATTGTCCTGATTTTCCCCTGCAAATCACATACACTTTTTTCATGAACAGAAGCTCAAAACATGTGAGCATTCATTCATTCAAAACACACACACACACACACACACACACACACACACGATCATGATGTTGCTACTGGAAAACACCAGTGGTTCAGTATGAATTTGACCCTTTTGCAAGATAAGACAGTTAATACATAAACTGTTACTATTGGTAATAAAGAAAAAAAGATTGATACAAATAAAGTTAACACATTGTATGTTTATACACACTATAAGGTAGGAAGAGAGGAACACTAGCATTATGTGTCCAATATAGGCAGTATAAAAACCTCCAGAGGAAGCCCCCTCAAACAAATCATAACTAAAAAAGTAGCAATACTAATATAAACTCATATGCCTTGAAGCAAAGATATAACATGAACAAATAGAAGGCAATGACCACAGAATTATTGCTATATAGAGGATAGAGAATTACCTGCTGGTACCATATCTGGCTAGTCTTTACTCCTGCTCCCCATATATTGGAAAATAGTTCTAGCACTGAGACATTGTCACTGATGTGGTCTAGTTTTCGAAGGTGCCCACTCTCCAGGATTTCTACGATCTTTTCTGCCATCTGTTTTCCAATTCCGGGAATCTTGCAAGCTTCCTGAAAGGAGAATGACGAAACAGCAACTAGTTCAAACCAAAGCTCAAACACTGATTTACTCTATTTTAGGTATTATCCCTAGTACACACCCAACTTTCTAATACAGACCCCCATCCTAAAAAACCCCACTATGATTAGCATTTAGAAAACAATTCAAGCATTACAAATAACCCCTTGTATCTTTTACTTTTGGCCTACAGATCTTTTGTCTGAATCTCAGGGCAGCTTCAGCCTTTCTCTGCACTCTTTTCAAAAGGTCAGAAATTCAACATAATCTTGATAAAAGATTCTGCATACATTGTAGAATCAGTAAAATACTTTCCAAACAGCAGGATGAACTAATAGGGATATTTAAGTAGTATGCAGGCCATAGCTGTTTGAAATTACTTGTCTATATAATATTAAAAAGAACACAAATTGGAACTTTTCCTGCAAGGGAAAAAAAAAAAAAGATAGAAAAGTAGAGATACCTTGGAGAAAGTAAATATATAACAGAAAAACAGACCTGCGTAGTACATTTTGTCTCATTTACCTGATAAGATGTGACAGGCTTATGATAACTCTTGAGTGCATTAATAGCTTTCGTGTAGCTTAGACCCCTCCACTTGTCTCCTTGGACAGAGTAGGCTTTAGCCAGCACTTCCAGTTTCTCTGTAATGCACTGATTATGATTAATTTTCTTGCTTTCAGAAGATCGAGCACAAACCCACTTGCCAGGGGAACAGTACGCTGACAAGCCTTCTGAAAAAATGTTCAGATCTTGGCCTGACTTCAGTGCTTTCAGTTCTTCCAGAGTGACAACAGCTTTGTCGTCTTCAATTTCTGCATCATCTAATGTCCTCTTTGAGATACACAGAACAAGCAGAAGAGGGAGCAATGAAATTGAATGATCATTTATCCAATCACAGAATATGAGCTCATTCTGCAACAATATATAGACATTGTAAAGTATGGGACACAATTCTTCATTTTCTTTGTTTCTTTTGTAATATTTGTATTGCTTTTATCTTGTTAAAATTTCTTCAATAAAAATTATATTAAAGAAATAAAAATAAAATACAGAGCAGAATTAAGACCCATGAGAAATAATCACAGAAACCCAGAGTCAAAGCAAATATCAATTGAACTAGCGGTTTCATATCTACAATTTATGTTCCTAGTAATGGTGATCAAGAATTAGGAAGTACAGATGGCAAAATATCTGGGATGACCAAAATACAATTGATTGTCACAGTAAAAGTGTTCTATGTTTAAAGCACAGTAAAAATAATAATGAATATTTTGTTCCAAGTTATACAGTTACTGGTATTTGCCACCTCTACATTCTATAGTCATAAGAAGGCACCAAAATTCCATATAAGATACCTTCAGTACCCTACTAGGAAGCTCAGAATAGAAAACTATTGAACAATAGTTTTTACTTTTTATTCAGTGGAGTCCAGATACGATATTTCTTTAGGAAATGTACAAAATGCAACCAGAATGTTCTGAAATTATGTTGTAAGCCACCCCAAGTCATTGGAAATGAGATGGGTGGCAAATAAATTTCATAAATAAATAAATAAAAAACAAAGGCAGAATGTACATCAACATACTTTGAACAGAGGGTTGCATGATAACAGAAATAATTTACTACATATTGTTTTATTCTATTGTCCTATATCTTTCTGAAAAACAAATGTAAATAAAAGACAGATGTTTTATGAGCCTAGGTTTACTAAGGATACTTTGATTTTTATTAAGTTTATTTAAATATTTAAATTTTAAAATATATAAATAAAAAAACTTTTGGATTTAAAAAAAAAATATAAATCAGGCAATTTGTTTTCACAATCACAAATAGTAAAGGATTCCAAACCTTAGATAAGAATTTGGCACTGGCTAACTTTAATAGAAAATCCCTGGCTTAGCCTAAAAATGTATAATCAGGCTCACCTGTGTAGCTTCCTATTGATCCTAGAAATTTACAGGAAGCCCTCATTTAATGACCAAAATTGGGGCCAGAATTTCAGCCACTGAATGAGGTGGTTGTTATTTGAGATGCCCTACATAACCACTTCACTCAATGCCCACAATCCTGGCACTCACAGTGCAGATATTAAGCAATTGCATAGTACGTAGTTAAATGAACAGATTTCCAGGAAACAAATGGAGAGGCAGGGAGAGAAAGTTTTTAGCACCAGGGTGCTCTGCAGGCACAGAGGGGCAGGGAGAAAAGGATTTTAGCTCGGTGATTTTTTTTCCTGCTGCCCCATGTCTGCAGAGCTCATACATACTGGTAAAAGATTGCAAATGGTAATCACAAAATTGTCACGCTCTTGGTAACTGATCCAGGGGTGGGTTCTACCCACCTTCGCTACCGGTTCTCTTGGTGTGCGCTCGCTTCGCTCACACGCGCATGTAAATCACGTTACCACGCATGCGCAGGAACTTTTTCGCCCGAAAAATCGCCGAAAAAACGCTCTACGCATGCACAGAACGCTAATTTTGGCGATTTTGCAAAAAAAAGGTAAGTTTGGCCACGCGGGTGGGCCTGGGTACGGGATGCTGCGAACCGGTTCGGTGACGTCACAGCGTCACCGCTACCTATTCGCGCGAACCAGACCGAACCGGGGGCAACCCACCACTGAACTGATCATAAATATAAATAGGTTGCCCAGCACCCAGATTAGGATTGTGGGATTGCAAGGGTGGCATACAACATTTTACAAGGGCCAGAAGTGCTTTAAAGCACCCTTTCCAAAACCAACACAACGTCAAACAATTATTACACAATTGGTCGTAAATCAAAGACTACCTGTATAGTATCACAGAAAGACCTGATCTCAGTGTTTGATTCTTCTTTCACAACTGTGTTCTCTGCTTTGGGGGGAACCTTACTGTCATTCAGTAATGGTGGCTGTTCCACTGAAAAGCTTGTCTCATCCAGATATCTGCCAAGAATTAATAAACAATGAATAATTGCATTTGGGGCATTTCTCTTATCAACTAAAGGCAGATGAAGAACAATATAAAAAAGGGCTAGGAACTTCATTTGAAATATATTCTTTCAAAAGACGTGATTTTTTTTCCAAAGCTTGTTTTAGTGAAGAGTCTATCCTGATTTCCAAATGTTTTCTGTTTATATTACACAGGCACATACTGGAATGAAAAGATGATCATATGTACTTACATTCTATTAGTCACACCGCTAGGTATTTCTAATTATACAGAACCAATTCTAAGGTTTCTGCTGTATTTTTTGGCCTCCTATACATACCATTGGCCTCTCTTTCAACTATGTCACACTGTTCATCATTGCAACCATACATTGGTACAATTCAGTGAAAAAAATTAGGCATTCCTGTCAAATTAAAAAGTTCCAATTAATTCATAAAGTTACAGAAGTCAAACATATTTTTTCTGAAAATGTGAATGTTTACTTATTTATGTGCAGTTACTTATAAATTCAAAATAAGGAAACAATGAATATGGCCAAAGAAAAAAAATAGGTGTCTTTTCTTTCAATATTTTATATCATCTCTTTTGGCAAAAATTACAGCTGCCAAACATTTTCCTGCAGGTAAGCTGTTTTATTCTTGTTTGGGGATTTTTCTCCCATTTTTCCTTTTAGTTCTAGTTTCTTCTAGTTCAGAAATATTCTTAATCTTCTTGGACATGGTATGTTTGAGATTCCTTACATATATTCAATGATATTCACCTTTGTGGAATATGGAGTCCATTTCAAACAAATCAACAGACAAATCAAATATGTTCTTAATAAGAAATACATATTTGATTCAGAGCATGTTTTGGACAGCTATCTTGTTGAAATATTCACTTCAGCTTACCCGTATTTTTCAGAGTATAAGATGCACCAGAGTATAAAACACACCTTAGTTTTTGGGGAGGAAAATAAGAAAAAAGCTGATTGGGGGTGGATCTGCCTCCCGGAATACCCCCAGTCAGCTGTTCCCAGAGGTGAATTTTAGCAACAGGTTCCTTGGTTTTGAGCTCTGTGCCTTGCTTTTTTTTCTGCCTCTGAAACTTCTGAAACTCCATTTCATAAAAAACTTTTTTTTCTGCCTCTGAAAGCCTCCGAAACAGAGTAGGTTTTTTTTTTTCTGAGGCTTTTTTTCCTGAAGCTCTGTTTGGAGGCTTTTTTTCTGAAGCTTCTTTCAGGGGCTTTTTTTCTGAAGCTTCTTTTGGAGGCTTTTTCTGAAGCTTCTTTTGGAGGCTTTTTCTGAAGCTTCTTTCAGGGGCTTTTTTTCTGAAGCTTCTTTCGGAGGCTTTTTTTCTGAAGCTCTGTTTAGAGAGCTTGTTTTGGAGGAGACTTTTTTCTGAAGCTCTGTTTGGAGAGTTTCTTTCAAAGGAGACTTTTTTTTGCTGAACCTGCTTTTGGAGGAAGCTTTTTTTAGCCTCTGAAATCTCTGTTTGAGAGGCTGGGCAGGGCTACATTCAGAGTATGTACTCTGATTTTCACCCTCCTTTTTTTGGGAAAAACATGTGTCTTATACTCAGAAAAATACAAGTACCTCCTTGCTGCAAGCAGCAGAGGCCCGCACAGCAATAGGCAATGGCAATCCCTGCAGCCTGAAACAGCTGAGAG
>JANHFM010007483.1:261964-276543 GCA_032468115.1 Grayia smithii | reverse complement strand
TGACAGGTTCTGGAGAACCGGTAGCGGAAATTTTGAGTAGTTCAGAGAACTGGCAAATACCACCTCTGGCTGGGCCCAGAGTGGGGTGGAATGGGGATTTTACAGGATCCTTCCCCTGGAGTGGGGTGGGAATGGAGATTTTGCAGGATCCTTCCATGCCCACCAAGCCATGCCATGCCACACCCACCAAGCCACACCCACAGAACGTGTAGTAAAAAAATTTGGATTTCATCACTGGTCTGCAAGGGCTTCACAGTTCAATGCTAAGCAACATTTCATTGAAACTTGTTTTTTTTATATATCAGGACTTCACTCTTAGATTTTCTGCAACAAAAGAAAACATGTCTAAACTGTGGGTCATTTTTTCAGTTTAGACTCTACAAATATCATTGTGTTTATCTCATCTGTTCAGCTTTCTTTTACTCTACCAACACTGAAAGATATAGGATTGGGTTTAGATATAGAAAGTGATGACCTCCAAAGAAGCACAGAGTGAATTTAGAACAGCCACTAGCACTAAGTTTTCAAATGAATTGTGAATGTTTCAAACTATGATTATCAGATAGCTAAAGAAAAAGGTCAATATACTATATATTAGTGTGAGTAGCAGGCATACTTCAAAGGCTTGTGAAACTGTACTCTTGGTGCTTAAGGTGAATCTTGCCCCAGTTAGCATGTAAGAAAACTTTCTGAAGAAAGGAATTACATATAGAAATACAAATGTTTCTATTGAACACTGAAAACTGTAATGGGCAAGTACTTTAGACTTCCTTCAGACTCTGTTAATATTGTAAGCTTTTTAAAATGATGCTTTTAAAAACTTAAGAATGATTCCCCAATATTTCTAGGAAGCCCAGAAAAACAAAAGAAAAGCAAAGAGTGAAGGTATACTCCCTGTGTTTTCAGTTACTGTAAGTACAAACATTTACCCTGAGAAAGTTAAAAAGATTCGCCCCCAAATACTGAATGATTCTTATATTAAAAATATAGGACTTCTGGGGAAGAGATGAAGGCAGTGCTGTAAAAAGCAGAGCTGATGACTGAATCAAAATGAAGAGTTGATGGGTAGACCAGTTCTTCAATAATTCTTCAGATGAGATGATTTGAGATCACCCACAAGTACTCCAGACAGCTGCTGTTCATGAGAAGATGCAAGATGTCTCATCAACCACAAGATGTCCCCACAAGAGGAGACCACAAGATGATCACAAGCTTCCAGCAGGTTTATAACTTTGCAAGATGAGGAAATAATCATCTTGCGTGAACTACAGTTGGCATCTTTGTAAGAGCACTAGATTCATATAATTCCCTTTCTAATCACGTTCAAAAATTGTTAACTGCTTTTCAACTATTAGGAACCTTTGGCTCAACACATTTTATAGCACCAAGTGAGATTGCTTTAATCTTTAGCAAAATATATTTGAACTACAAGTTTAATAAATTAAAAAAAAACTTTTTAGGGAATAAACTGCAAAAAGAAGGTTAGAACTGATTTTGGAAAGTTGCAAATGGATAGAGGTTCAGATGGATTTGAAATAAAATTTTGAAAGTAATTATGAGTCCTCCCCATTGAAAAAGTGCTATTGTTTTGAATTCTGAATATAAATACAAGATGGGACTTTGAAGATTGGACATTAGAAGAAAACAAGAAAATATAGATTACAATAAAAGAAGAATTATTCTTGGTATCGCAATAGAATTTCGTAAAATAGAATGAAGAATATAGGTATATAGTCTATAAATCAATCTCTGGAACAAACAAATATATATATAATTTAAATATATGGGTTAATGGAAACGGTAAGTGATCTATACAAAATAAGTCAGAATGATCTTACAAACTTTATCGAAGGGGGTAGGATGACCCCATAGTCTGCTATGTTTAGTTTCTTTATTGTTTGGTTTGTCTTTCTTTTCTTTATATCTCCTGCGTCGTTTGTTGTAGATTTGTTAATTCGTGTTGTTTTTTTCTTTATGTTTTAATGTTTGTATATACCAATAAAGATTAAAAAAAAAAAAGATAAAAGAATTATTTACGCTGTTGTGATGAAAGTAGAAAGTCACTTCTTTATATTTCTCCTTTCTTTTGACTTGGCTTTTTTTTTTTTTTGCCTAATAGGAAAAAAGTTTATAATGTTCATAATTTCAAGAATGCGTAATTTTTCCAACTTGCCAGTTCTAATGCTAACAGCTATGATATGCTCTAGTGGTCTCTTATTCAGATTCCAACCAGGCTTCTGAGATGTTGTGGCTGCTTTTGCAAGCTTCAGTATGTTCAGCACTGTTAATGTATAGTGATTTGCCTTCTGTTTCTTGCCCACAAAGAAATCAGTTCATCCCTCAATGTATGGAAGCATAATTAATAACTGGAATATTATATGTATATATCTTCCGAATGTGGGTAAACAATCATCTGATTTTGTCCTCCTTCTAGCAAATGTAGAGAGTCACTTGCATAATATAGAACTAGCCTTCTCTGCCATTATCTCCACCATAACCCTAAAGATGAGGCGAGTGAGCTCCTACTCTTCCAGCTCAGAAAAATGTTAAGACCTGGCTCTGCATTTGGTATGCAAATTGAAGAGTAATATGCAACAGTGGTGAAATCCAAATTGTTTTACTCCCGGTTCTGTGGGCGTGGCTTGGTGGGTGTGGTGTGGCTTGGTGGGCGTGGCAGGGGAAGGATACTGCAAAATCTCCATTCCCAGCCCACTCCAGAGGAAGGATACTGCAAAATCCCCATTCCCTCCCCATTCCTGGGGGAAGGATATCACAAAATCTCCATTCCCACCCCACTCTGGGGCCAGACAGAAGTGGTATTTGCCAGTTCTCTAAACTACTCAAAATTTTCACTACCGGTTCTCCAGAACCTGTCAGAACCTGCTGGATTTCACCCCTGGGCTATTCCCAGGCCATTCCAGCATTGGAATAGGATTATCTTGAAACTCCAAAAAAAAGAAAAAAGTGATCGTATTAGCCATCAAACCACAAAAATACACTTTTCCCAAAAGGTTTCCACAATTTTGGCCACTATTGTAATTTGGAACATTTCTAAGAAAGGATTACAATCAATTAGAATACCTCTAGTGATGAAGCACCTACAACTTCTGAAGGCAAGATGATCCACAGGTTACTTGTCCTCACTGTTTCTCCTGAATCCCAAATTGCTTCTCTCCTTGAGTAATTTTCATCCATTGTTTCTTGTCTTGCCTTCTGGTGCTTTGGAAAATAAGTTGTCCCTCCTCTTCTTTGTGACAGCTCCTGAAATACTGGAATACCACTCTCATGTCACCCCTAGTCCTTCTTTTCTCAAGAATGGCCACACCCAATTCCTGCAATTGTTCTTCATATGTTTTTGCCTCCAGGCCTTTAATCATCTTAGTTGCTCTACTTTGCACTTCTTCCAAAGTCTCAACATTTTTTTTGTAATGTAGTGACCAAAATTGGATACACTCTCTCTCTCTCTCTCTCTCCCTATCTACTCTATCTATCTATCTATCTATCTATCTATCTATCTATCTATCTATCTATCTATCTATCTACCTACCTACCTACCTACCTACCTACCTACCTACCTACCTTATCTATCTATCTATCTATCTATCTATCTATCTATCTATCTATCCATCCATCCTATGTCTGTCTGTCTGTCTAAGGATTTTTTGAAATGACCATCAGATCATTAGTATTTCATATACAGTATTATATTCACACGCTATGATGCTAAGAAGTTAGACGTTCTATTCCCCCTCCCACCAGAAAGAAACTCTGTTCCAACTGCCACTTGCCTTATATTAACATGCTCTGATTAACATGCCCTTCACTAAACCAGGCATGGGCGTGGCCAGCCCATGACTCATCCGGCCTGTGGGCTGGGACATTCTACTCTCCCTCCCCCTCTGTTCCAACTGCCAGCTGCCTTATATTAACATAGTCTGATGCTACGGAGTCACACATTCTACATTAAGTTTCAGGCTTTAAGCGTCAATTTATCACACCTGATCACATAGTTTTGTAGTGAAGCAAGGGCATCCAGATAGTTTACTATAAAGATATCTTCTCTTGGGAGTTAATTGAAATATAGAAAGCCTGGGAGTCTGTAGGTTGTTGAGCAGATGATTGTCAAATGAACTATAGGAGATGGATGTACAACCACTGACTGTTTCATCGTGAGATCTTAGCGCAAGAGGACTCTGTTCTTGAAAAGACATTCTTTCTTCTAGGGAACAAACCAAGAAGAATAGCTAAATCTGTCAGAAGAGATTCTGTGAGTGCAATTATTTTACTGACTTTGGAAGAACTATTATTCCATAATCAGATCAACAGCAATTCAAGCAAGTGCTTGCAATTGGCCCTCCGTTGGTTTTCATCAACACTGAAGTGTTGCCCTTAGTGTAAAAAGAAACAGTGAGTATTTTTCATGGCATTTCATTTAGTTGTCAGCATCTACGAAGGGGTATATATTGATATGCAGAATTAATATCAGAATTATGAGGGAGTCCTTCACTCACAGCTACGATGGAATGTCATTGTAACAATGGTGGGTCGCTCCCAGTTCGGCCTGGTTCACGTGATCCGGTAGCGGTGACGCTGTGACATCACCGAACCGGTTCTCCACGTCCAGGAGCTGGGCCCACCCATGCTCCTGTACTTACAGTTTTCTGCTCTGCGCATGCGCAGAGCACTTTTTTTGAGTTTTTTCCCAAAAAAAGTTACTGCGCATGCGCGGAGCGTGCGTTCGGCGCGCACGCCGATCACGCGCAAAGCACATGCATGAAGAGAACTGGTAGTAAAGGTAAGTAGAAGCCACCCCTGCATTGTAAGGCACTATGGTTGTAAGGAGAGACACTCCTGCGACCACACCTACTAATTTTACGTTTTTGTGACAGTTGTTCAGTGAACACCATGGTCATTAAGGGAATCAATATATTCCAATGGGTGGGGTTTTTTTTTAATATGGTATCAGAAACCTTCTGAAAAGGCCAGAAATGGGCAAAAGTACATTGTAAATCATAATTACATGACTGTGGAATGCTACAACCCGTCGTAAAAGTGAGCCAAATGTCAAGCACCTGAAATGCGGTCATGAGATTGAGGGATGTGTGTTTGTTTGTTTATGTGTGTATGTATGTATGTTAGAACTCCAGAACTGAGTCCTAAGTAGCTCTTGGGGATGCAAAGAATTGATTGTTAATGTTGAACAGTCTCTAAGCAACTGGTCATTAAGCAAGGATTATCTGTACGCAAAACAAGTCAGTCCTTGAGGAGATCAACCCTGACTGCTCTTTCAAAAGCCAGATCCTGAAGATGAAACTCAAATCTTTTGGCCACTTAATGAGAAGGAAGGACTCCCTGGAGAAGAGCCTCATGCTGGGAAAGATTGAGGGCAAAAGAAGAAAGGGACGACAGAGAACGAGGTGGCTGGATGGAGTCACTGAAGCAGTAGGCATGAGAGTAAATGGGCTCCAGAGAATGGTAGAGGACAGGAAGGCCTGGAGGAACGATATTCATGGGGTCACGATGGGTCAGACACTATTTTGCAACTAACAACAACAGAATGGGAACTGAGGTCCAGTTTGGCAAAAGCTGCATTAGCTTAGTACCTTGTGCTGCCCCACAGTTATCCCTATCTGGGGCAGAGACAGAGAGAAAAAAAACCAAAGTAAAGTGGCAGCATTTAAGCTATTCAATCCTGAGCTGATAAATCTGTCTTTTCATCCTTAATTAATTCTCTAACTCCCCAGAAATGCTGCTCTTGCTGTGATAATCTTTGCTCACAGCAGCACAGCCTGGGCCCAACGTGTCTGCGTAATCCATTACGGGAAAAGCTTTACAGAAGAAGAAAGAATCCGGCACAGGTGCCTCCCTGCTCCATAATCCTGGCATCATCCCTACCCTTCCCACCGGTGCTCCAGGGCCACCTCCCTGGTGTCACCTGCTCAGGAAGACCGCAAGCCGGGCCAAGCAATTTCTTGCAGACAAACATTTTCTCTGAAGAGGAAGTTGATTTCAGGGAACTTAAATGATTCCCTGGGAAGCTGTCCTCCCACTTCCCAACTAACATATTGCAAACCCGTATGCAAGGGACAGTGTTTGCATCACAACATTATGATATATACCAATAGAAGGGAATATTTGTAGCTCAAGGTTGAACTGTGAGGATTCTTGGTGCTCTCTGAGCTTGACTGTTTTCTTGAAGACGTTTCATTACCCAACTAGGTAACACCATGGGCCCTCATTAACTGATGATGTTACCTAGTCAAATAATGAAATGTCTGAATGCAAACAACCAAGCTCGGAGAGCGTCAAGGATCCCAGATTATGATGTATGTTTTGCCTGTTGTGCATTCCCTCATCCCCTGACTAACCACCAGATTGCAAGAACACAAGCGAGCTGTTCAACGAGGAGACCCAAACTCATTGGTAGCCTCACACTGCAATGAACAAAGACCTACATTCAATTTCTCAGCTACTAAGATTGTTGGCCGAACAGGCACAAAAACAGCCAGGGAACTGATTGAAGCCTGGGAAACAGGACCCTCATCAGTCAACAGGAGTGCTGATTTACACCAGCCTATCAAGTACTTAGAAGGTGGGGCTGTGCAGCACAAGCAAACAACAGCAAGAAATAAAGGTCAGCCATCAACACACCCCAATCAACATCTAAAAAGCCACATATAACAGGCAGTATAAATACCACACAGAGAACAGCATACAATCTGCTAGAGAGAAGTTCTCTAAAGATGGGCTCCAACATGTATCCAAAACAGAGGCGGTCTTCAGGCGGTTTGCACCCGTTTGCATGAACTGTTGGTGGAAATTTGGCCAAGGTTGCTGAACTGGTAGCAATGGCCAGCTGGCCATGCCCCTGAACTGGTCCCCCGGTTGCCACCCGCTCGCTCTGCCCACCATGTTCATCGCCATCATGTTCTTTGTGCACACACATCCCCTTGCCTTCCAAGTCCAATGGGATGCGCATGCATGAAGAACATGGTGGTGACGGCAGCAGCTTTTTCCATGACCTCTGGTACTTTTTGGCAGCCGGCGGCCAGCCGCCACAGCCACAAAGTAGCTCTCAAGGAGTCTTCTTTGCCAGCCGCTTTCCAGCAGTGGCGGCTGGCTGGGGGGCCACCGAAAACTCTGGTCAACTTGTGTTCCAGACTCTGGACCAGCTGCTGCGTAAGGTAAGCAGCCAGAAGAAAGAGGTGATGGTGGGGGAGGAAGCAGGGCTAGGGACGGGACCGCTAAAGGAGGGGAAACAGGGACAAAAGGGAGGATGGGGATAGATAGGTGGAAATTCCAAAAAACTTCCTACCTTTTCCTGTGGGCGTGGCTAGGTAGGGGGTCATGTGACTGAGTGGGCATGGGCGTGGGTGTGAGTGAAGTCAAATTGGCCATGCTCACTCAATCACATGCCCCCCCCCACCTAGCCATGCCCAACGAACCAGTAGCAAAAAAAATTTTTTAAACCCACCACTGGTCTGAAGGCTCAGAAGGCAAAACCTCTGGTCCCAGTAACCGACCCAGATTATATCCTGCAACATTATCCTGAGACACGGATATTTGCCTTCATTCATGAGGGATCTTTAAGCTTACGTCCACCCAGAGTATCCCAAGACACACCCCGCCCCCCCGGAAGCCTTTTCTCTGTAGTTGATCAGTGGGACCAAAGGAAAATAGGTTCTCATTCTGCCTGATCCTTGAAGCAGCCTGACAAGCGTCATTATCAACCACACCTTCAAGGGCACACAAGAAGGTGCTCATTCACTGTATTCATCCTTGGCCCACAGTATGGCGTCCCCTTGCGAAGAAAATCAGGGTGGATTAGTAGGAGCTCTTCCCCTGCTTGTCATGGACACTGGCCTGCTGTGTCCTTCCCCCCCCTCCCCTCTCCACAGCCCTGTCATTTGGAACTTGGCTCACATCTCATTAGTGTGCTTAATGAGCAGGAGACCGCTAGTGCGTAGCAGGCAACCTTTGCCTACAGAAGCTAAACCCATCTAGTTTGGATTAAGGGAAAAAGGGAGCCGATCATCAATGCATTGCTCTTGGCTTCTCTCTATCCTACCCGGGGGGGACTGTGCCAGACAAGACAGATCACCTGAGTTATATGAACCCGTGAAACTCTTTTCCATCATGTCCGTGTTGGCTGTCTGTCTTACACAGCAAGGTCTGGCAGCTGCTTCCCACTTGAGACTTAACACCACTGCCTGTAGGTGAATCAGAAAAGGAGACATAGAGAAACAAAAGAAATATGCTAGGTGCTTCTATGAAGGGAGCACAATGTCAGAGTTCCAGAAAACCTTCGCCGAAAGAAAACTCCTTCTCCATCATGTCTCAAAAGTTCCTTCTATTCGGAGAAGTAAACTGGCACATCCTGGGAAAACCCGAATCTGAAAGTTCTGGGTTTTCCCTCAGTATATCAAAACTCCCCAAAACTCCTCTCTTCCCTCCTCCAATGGTCACAAGGTCCAATCATCGTTTGTTCCCTCTTGATACCACTCCTTCTCCAGATTCGGCTTGGCCTGACCTTCGCTCACTTATATAATACTATTATGGCTAACATCTCACTCTTTCCATTCCCCCCTCCCACTTTCCCACAGTTCAGAAAGTGGCAGCTTGGAAGCTACCTAATAATGCTTCCAAGTCTGACACTCTGTCTTTTTCCAATCTATAAAAGGTTTATTTGTTTAATGTGTTATCATGCCATTCCTACAAGGAGTTCAACTCAACTTATGAAGCATTTGCTTCTTCGAATTTTTCCTCACAACATTCATGACAAAAGTTGAACTAAGAGATATCAACCATAGTTTAAATTTTAATGTAATTTAAACAAAGGAATTACAATTGGAAGTTCACTATGGTCAAAAAGAGCTGAATTAACATTGCATGGAGAGGTTTTTGTAAATATGAAAAATTTAATATGGCTCCTTTAAGAGAGACTCATATTCAAGGCCATTCTTAGCCATGGAAGGTCACTGGGTGTATTTGAGCTAGTTAAAAGCAGCAGGCGTGTGCATGCTCCATTTGCACAAGCAGCGGGTGCACATGCCCGCCTCTCACACAAATGGAGCTGTGCGCTTGTCTGCCACTCGGGTGGAACTATCCCCTCCCACTCTGCCAGGCCCCAAAGCCACAAAGGTTGGCTAACTCTGCTTTAGAACTAGATTGGTAGCCATTCATTAAATCATGCGTGCTTCCAGATATAATGTTGTGTCATGTTTCCCAACCTCAGCAATTTAAAAATGTGTGGCTGGGGAATTCTGGGAGTTGAAGTCCACACATCTTAAAGTTGCTGAGTTTGAGAAACACTAGTGTGGTATATTGATTGCTTTAGGGAATGTAAATGCTCTCCAATCTTTTTATGACTTTGGACAATTTGGGTAGCTTCCGAAGTACAATAAAGCACCTATAAAAACATGTATAAAGCATAACACATATAAAACACATCAGCTAGAACAGTTACACTGTAAGCCATTAGGTTTTCAGCTCTTTCCTAAATTGTAATAAGGAGGCATGCTTTAATTCCACTGATGATTTATTCCATGACACAGACTATAATTTAGCTAAAAATGCCAAGAGCTAAATATTTTTATAAAAGCTTTATGCTCTGTATTATGATTCTGGCTTAAGGTTAGGATCTCTTCAAATGTTCTTCCTGCATAAACTTAGAGTTCAGACTGCCCAGGAGCTGCTGATGCAGTTTTACAGAGGAACGATTGAGTCTATAACTGTCTGGTTGGTACAGCAACCAAACAAGACAGGTACAGAGTCCAATGCATAGTCAAGACTGCAGAAAGAATAACTGCAACTGCTTTCCAGAGACCTGTATATTGCAGTTGAGGAGGGCTAAGAAAATATCTGCAGACCGCTTACATCCTGGACACAAACCATTTCAGCTCCTTCCCTCAGAACGGTATTGCAGGCTAGATACAGGGGCAGTTTTTTTCCCTTGTGCCATTACTCTGCTGTCAGTGTGCCATCCCTTGTGCCATCACCTAATTCTAATGGTTTTGTCAAATGTGTATGTATAACAACCCTTAGAGTGTGGGTTCTTATTTTCTTTCTTGGTTTCTTTCTCCTTGTACATTCTCCCTTCTATCTGGAACAAAATAGTTCCATTTCATTCAATATCCAGTTGAAGTATATATGTTTCCGCTATGTACGAATACCTGTATTATCCCATATATTTGTATGAAGGGTCTTCTGTGTCTTGAATGTAATTATTTCTTGAATGGATTTTTGCTTGATTGCAGTCTTTTATGAAATGTACTTTTTTTCTCTCTTGGAAGAGACTACTTTTCTTCCTTAACCATCTTTTACTTCAATCTATATTTTTCCTAGATCTAGTAGCACTTTTCTTCACATTCCTCAGTATTATAACATAATTTGTGTATCTAGGATGCATTTGGTGTATACCACAAAAGAATGTATTATATACATTGAGAAAAGCTCATGGGGAAAGGTATTGAACTTAAAGATGCTGGCACCACTGTTGCTTCAGTTTAGATAAGAATCCAGCACTTGCACGCATAATTTTGGCAATTCCTATTCATGTTGTTGTAGTATAGTTATTACAGTTGCTGTCTTGTTGAACTGAACAACACTGGGCTGAATTCCATTTCTCTTTTCTTTAGCCTGTCTTCATGCGAAAAGACACCAAAAGCAGTTTCCAGTGGCGGATCCGAAACCTGCCATATCCTAAGGATGTCTACAGTGTTTCAGTAGAAAAGGATCAGCATTGCTGTGTGGTGCACACAACAAACAAGAAGTCAGTGAACAGATTCACTCATAGTGGGATAAATTTGGGTGTATTTGTGGGTAGTTTGTATGATGTGGAAATGATGTTAGTTCTCTACTGTAATATTCTGAATTTTTCTTTTCCCAACAGTTGTATTGTTAGAACAGTTATATTGTTTTAGCAAAATAATCTGAGCTGACATGTACTTGAATATTAGTAGCTCAGATTGGTAGCTGGGCTGTTGATTTGAGCTCCTAGCTTGGCAATTTGGTTGCGAATGTTTCATCACCATTCGAGGAAACATCGTCAGTGCACTTTAAATTGACAAACCAACAGCCCATAATCTGAGCTTTTTGTAGTATTCACACATAACACTATGAAGAGTATGATTTTTAAAGAAGCCATTGTATTGTATTTTGCACATATCCCTAATGGATAGGTTTGAATGCAATGCTAAATAAAAAACAAACATCAGTATGTCTTAATTTTATGTATGAATCAAGCTATAGTCCTGGAACAAAGAGAATTTGTTTTTCCTACTCTTTCCATTTTTGTGCAATCCCTAATATTTACCCAGAGGTGGTGCTGTTGGCAAGAACTTCTATTTTCTATTTGACCATTTATGTTAGGCTAAAGTTCTTCTGAGGGCAAAGAGTATAATTAATCAATGACAATAAAAAACTAGGGACATGGTCAGGACTTGTCCAACATTTCACAATAAAGGTCAGATTACATTAACCTTATGGGTCATTCTACTTAGTATCTTTGTTATCTCACTGGAACTGGCAGGTACAGAATCAGGTTCCTGAAGTTCAGTGGATTTCCTCTTGATGGGTAGGAATATTATTTAGTATTTATTGATTTGAGCAGTCCTTAAATATGCTCGGCCTTCTGCAGAGTCTCATTTTAAATCGGGATCATCTATGATTTTGACTTGTAGTAGATTAAGAGAGAGTTCTCTTGCATATATACAAGCATAAATTTTACTGTTATGACATAGACTGCATTTACTAATAAGATGACTTTTAAAAAGAACTAAAATTTATGACAAATGTTAGATATATTTAAATAAAAACTAGGTATAGTAATAAGTAGCTCTAAATTATAGTTGCCAATAGGCAAAGGATAAGAGAAACCCATTTTTTTAAATATATCCCTTGATGCTGTCAGCTAATACTAAAAAGAAGATACATTGTTAACCACGTAGCAGATCCAATAACAGATCATTTACTGTTTAGTAGCCCAGTATATTTTAGACAGTCCAACATGTTTTGGACAATTCAGAAGCAATGATGCCATTGTTCCCAGCATATAAAATACCAACCATTATATAGTTTTTTGGGGAATGATGGGTGGGGGAATGGATACCTTAATTAGCATAGACATTTTACATTTGCTTGCTTTGCTTGTTGAAAATTCCAGACATGACTGAGTGAAAATTCTAAAGTAAATCTCAAATATTCTGTTTATCAAAGAAACCAAGAAAAATTGGATTAATGCTGCAACAAACAGCTTTTACATGGTTTGTTCTGGCTGGTTGGTGATAGAAAAAAAAACTTCATTCAATCACATATTTATCTTAGCCATAGTTTAACTATGACTTATTGGTTAAATGGAAATATATGTATTAAATTTATATGTTTCTCCTCTCACTGATAAGGCAACTCTGGGAAGCTGAATAATTGGCTGAATTCACAGGCTAAGGCTAAGCCATAAACAATGGATATCTGCAGAAGGTGTAGCTAAAAATGCTACTTTCAATGCAATTCACTGAAATTTTGGAAGGCAGAAAGAAAATTGTCTCCTAACTATCCAAACAAAAACAGAGGAAGAAATCATTAGTAGCTAAAACCAAGCCCCCAAGTTCTATTTGTAATGCAAGTGTTGTAACAAGAAAAACTAACCTAGCACCCGCATGTGGAATATGTCTCAAAGAGTATTTCATGCCTTTCAGTAATTTGAGGTCTTTAATAAAACATTTCAATTATTAGCTTCAGAAGTGGAATTGGCTTCTATCAAAGGAATACACATTTTTCATTTATTTTGTTACAACAAAAATTGCTCCACCACAAAACTGCTAGGTTCTTTATAGAACTTGGATTATGTAGACTTTTGTGATTTTTCTATTAGAAACCATTATTCATTGTAGCATGTTCTTCATTGTGAGGAAGGCAGAAGATAAAATAACTTCAATTCAGATACTTGTCTTTTTTGCTAAAACAACAGAAGCAGTGCATGCATGGCTTGCATTTTATTCATTCTTCCATAAATTATTTTATTGTTTTACTGAAACTGGGATTTTATGAAGTCTACATGGGAACTTATTGCTATTGGTGCTGTTGCCACCTATTGCTAAACTGCCAGGTATTCCTTTTTCCTGACATGTCTAACAATATTTATTTCCCCTCCCTGTGCGGGGCTGCTGATAGATTTGAGGCAGCCTCTTCCCACTTCCACCTGGGACCAGCCCACAGGTTCCCAATCCCCATATTATATAATATTCAATTCCCATTTGTACTTGTGACTTGATCATGTGAGAAATTCTAGTCAGTCCTTTATGGCAGGAATGGGCAGCTGCATGTATTCCCCCCAGCCTCCTGAGATATAATACTAAAATGGTTACCAAAATTACCAATTTTCAGCAACATTCGTGTCTATTTTTTTCCTTTAAGGATAAAGATGAAAATAGAAGGGAAACTCTAGGTAACAAATCACCAAAAATATCCCATTTTTAAATTCCTCCCAATTCATCTAAAATTGTGTCACTTAAATTCAGCCATTTACGGTCATATTTAAGCAGTAGGATTTTAGGGTGAGGGTCAGCGATTCAGGATACAAATAAAGAATAGGATGAAAATGTGGCTCTGCCCCTTCCTCTGATCCCATGTTCAACTGGTAGGAAAAGCAAGATGGAGCCTACAATACTGAGAAAGCTGTTTACCCAATGGCATAATGCTTATGACAATTGTAATTTTAGCAGATGCAACTTTTCCCAGGAGATATAACAAAAGAAACCTGGAATTACTCAATGGCTACTCTGCAATTGTAAATGTGGAAGAGACAATAGCTCCCCAAAGGACCTTAAAAAGAAAATATTGCCACTACTTCCATCATTCCACAATGCCCCCTCTAGCCACAGCAAAAGGCTGCTGAAGTGGGATTTGATTCAGTCTTCTTTCTGTAAAACAAATCCATTAAAGCAAACTTCCAAACAAACAGGCAAAGCCTCCTTGGCTACAGCAGATTCAATTATTGCAGGACAAGGTAGCAGTTAACATTATGCTGGAAGAGGCAAAACAGCAGATCTATTTTCCTTTGATCTTTCACAGATTTTACTTGGAGCTCAGACCAGGTATTTTTCCCACTGCCTCACCCCTATTGGTGGGTGGGTGGGGGATAAAGTTGGTGTTCTCAGTGTGGACTTCATAGGCTCTTTGAAACACTGGACTACTTTGGGGAGTTGCTTTTTTATTGTCTCAATCAGTAAGAACTTAACACTTCCTTAACTTGTCTTTTGTGTTCATCTAATCTTTGCTGTTTAACCTTTGACATCTCCATTATTATCCATGTCTGCCACCTTTCCCAAATATAAGCAAAAGGCTCCAAGCCCTGGGGTAACATTCTTCTTTAGCAAGCAAAGTTAGCCCTGGCTGGTTGGCCTTTGTGTGCATTTTCAGCAGGACTTGGAAAATAAAGGGTTTGTGGTTTGTGTAGCGCTAGTTCAACCAGTTAACCTCTGTACAAGACTCACTTAATTGAAAACCTGTATACTGCACGAGTCAAAAACAGAGCTGTGAAAATATTTACAGACCCCTCACATCCTGGACATGAACTGTTT
>JANHFM010007483.1:250921-261864 GCA_032468115.1 Grayia smithii | reverse complement strand
GAGTATGCACCAAGACAAATTCCTTGTGTGTCCAATCACACTTGGCCAATAAAGAATTCTATTCTATTCTATTCTTCAAAAGGATTGCCCATACGTTTGACGCCCTGTTCATTTTGGGGCACCAAACATGCATCAATTGTGGAGCATAATTCATAAAGGATGAGTTCCAGCCCCCAAAGTAACTAAATGGCAGTCATGCTTCATGGGGAGAAAGCATATTGGCCTTCTATCTTAAATTGAAAATAGCAGAAGATGGATCATTCTAAGTGCCTGGTAAATATGAGAGTGTAGGCAGGATGCATAATCGAAGTAATCAAAACTAAACTAACATTCAAACTGCTAAGGTAGCCTATCTAACTCTTATCCTTATGATAATGATTGGTTTAGTAAGTATCCCAGAGTTTGGGAAGCCCATTTTTTGTGCCTTTAAGTCAGGGTTAATTCCTGATGACTGGATTACTTTTCTTGGCAAAATTTTTGGAAATGATTGCCACTGGTTCCTTCCTTCCTCTCTTTTCTAAGAAAGAATGACTGTTGCTTGTTACTGCAGTTTTTAGTATATGGCTGCATTTAAAAACTAAACCTTCTGGTCTAATTAATAGAGACATATGTTCAGTCAGATTTTTAAATATCTCAATTAGTTTATGTATTTATGTATTTTACTATATTAAAAATAATTCTTAGTTGAATCTTGCAGCCTTGAATGAAAGATACTCAGCTTTTAACTCTTGGAACAATCCTGACATTTATTTCATATAAAAACATAATTTTGGTATTATCTTCCATTAGTGAAGAAATGAATAGTCTTTATTTTCATGTCCACATTTGCTTTCAGATACTACAAGAAATTCACTATTCCTGATTTGGACAGATTCCAACTGCCTTTGGACAGCACAGCTTTGAATTTTACTCATGCCAACAATACATTGATTATCACAGTAAGTTCTCATAAAGCTAATCTGACACCATTAGCATATTACTGTTTTCAGTCCTCTTTTCCTATGCTGCGTTTACAGATAGACTTCAACTTACAACCATTCATTTAATGACTTTTCAAAATTACAATAGCACTGAAAGAAGTGACTTATGACTGGGTTTCACACTTGCAACGGTTGCAGCATCCCCATGATCACATGTTCAAAATTCAGGGGTTTGACAACTGGCATGTATTTATGACAGCTGCACTGTCCCGAGGTCATGTGATCACCATTTGTAACCTTCCCAGCTGGTTTCCAACAAGCAACGTCAATGGGGAAAGCCTAATTCACTTAACATGTGTAGTGAATTGCTTAACAACTGTGGCAGAAAAGGTCATAAGATGGGACACAGCTCACTTAACAACTGACTTGCTTTGCAATGGAAATTTTGGGTTCCATTGTGGTTGTAAGTTAAGGATCAGTTGTATAAAACTTGAGGTAATATACATGGAGGAAAATGGCCTTTGGATGAAAGTTAAGATTTAAAAATTATACCAGTAATGTTTATGGTAAAAAAAAATAATAAATTCACACTACTATTTCTGCTTCAAAATCTTGAAAATAACTCAGTAATAATTAGTCAATAATAAGCATTTTTTTCCTCTTTTTAATGATGTTCTGTACAGAAATAATTTCTTCAGAGAACAGGGATCCCTGTCCAATGATCAGTTGGAAAAGTTCAAGTGCACACTCTGCCATGGGATATTTCACTCTGCAGCAGGATAAATGGGATCAAAAAAATACAATAAGGCAGATATTTGAACTAAGATGTGTATTACAATGAATGTGTTTGAGATACAGCCTTATGTTCTAGGTATTATATCTTAAATGGCTGAAAAAGATGAATCTGAGAGCATGACATACCAATGATTTTGCCTCTTTTTTTCAATTTTGCAAATGAGGCACTTTGTTAATAGCATTTCTGTTTGCGCTAGCAGAGATTCAGGCTATTTTCTTTCCTATAGTATCAAAAACCAACAGAAATACTAGCTGCAGAAGAGGAGCTGCAAAAAGAACTAAAGAAGATCAAAGCTGCTAATAATGGGGAAGGAGACTGCAAGACACAGTAGTCAAGAGTTTTGAAGTGCATTGTTTGTATTTTAATTAAATAATTGTGCTGAATGGGGATTATTCATTCATTTCATTTATACCCTATCACAATTCTACAGAACTCTTGACAGATTATGAACATTAAAATCTGCAATTGAATAGTACCTAAAAACCTAAAACAAAACCAACTGGAAAATGCAAAAATCCAAAAAGGCCTCTTAAGGAGGGAATATATCAGAATCTCTTTATGGCTCCCAACAGCACCTATTCTGGTAAGGAGGCATTGGTAATCTTCCATATCCAGGAAATAAGGCCCACCCACCCCTAACTATCCTCAGTATGCCCATGTGGCAGTGACACTCATGCTTTCCAAGCGGCACTGGTTACCAGTTTGTTTCTAGGTGCAATTCAATGTGCTTATTACTGGATGGACTATGGTGTCAATCCAGCTGATTCAATCCAGCAAAGTTAATGTACTACATGTTCCTTTGATCAACCAATGGGCGCCTTCATTAACCATATTGGAACCTCAGGATCATGTCTTCTGTCTTGGCACCTGCATTCCAGAATGTGTTTCCTCTTGAGATCCAGAGGGCTTCCATCCTGATGGCATTCTGACAGGCCTTAATGACTTGGCTGTGTTCCCAAGCTTCTAGGATGATTGGATCCCCTTGCTAGGTGCTTGATAATACATATTGTTGATCAGAGGTGCTACCTTGTTTATTGCTATGTCTCTTTTTGCATTATGTATTTGTTGTATTGTTTTATCGTTGAGCAGCCCAGAATCAATTGGAGTGTACATTGATATAAATAAATAGCTGAAGCAGCTGTGAGGGACAGAGGGACAGACCATAGGTAACAGAGGGCATCTTAGAGAGCATGTAGAGAATCCCAGTTAACCTGGCAAGATATTCGAATCAAATCACTAGACAATACCAAAGTAGTCAAGAGAATCTGAACAAACCTATGGCAAAATGTTATGCTAACTGGTCACCACAGTCACTCTTGCAACTGGCTTCTTCCCCAAAGGCAATTAACCATTCTGAAAAAAGAGCTTCTGGATGACAACATCCCAACGCAACGAGAGAAGTAGGAATGCTTTATTCTATCTTTGGGGCAGGCTCAAAACTGGGCTCATAATTGTGCTCAATTTCATTCTTGAGACTCCTCCACCTACTCTTGGGCACTGCTGCCTCAACTCCTGCTGGTAATCAAAACCCATCAGCCACCAAGGATAAGCCCAATAGCAGCTGTTTAAAAGCGAGGGCTCATGAGGGCTTCTTGCCTTTGTTGAGAGCAGCAAAACAGGCACTTGGTAGATTCACACATCACATCTTTGGGAAAATCAAGTACCCACCACAAACTACCCAGATCCAAAAGTGCCTGGAGTGGATCCTCTGAATGGGCATCACCTTGGAAGTCATGGGTAGCCATCAATTTATGTTAGACCAGGAAGTGATCTGGTGATGACAAGGAGTAACAGTATTACTTTCCATATCCAGATCTAAAGTAGTCCAAAGCAAAAATTAGGTGCTATATGAGGACAAGCCCATAATATCATGAAATGGTCAGCTTGATTTCTGCACCATATTATGGCCCAACATTGCCAGGATGTAGCAGGTATACTTACATTCCACAGTTTGCTCACCTCATGTAAGAGCTGGTATGAGCCCAACTCCGAAACTAAAACTTCACCCATTAATCAATCTACCCATGGAGTTAGTAGCCTGGCAAACCACTCGGCCAAACCCCTAATCACTTAGTTCACTTAAACTTAGTGACCACTTTGTTTAAAACAAGATAGTTGATTTCAACTGTGGTTGCTTAATAAGGACTATCTAATCTAGTATACCCCTATGAGGAGAAGAAAATGTAGTACACAGACTTTCTCACATTGTCCTGGGTACTATCTCTTTTTCTCTCTGATCTTACTGGGAATCAGTACTTATTCATCAGGAACTTATTCATTTCACTTGGCTCTCACCTGAGGGACTGCCCATTCTAATTACTGGAGAATAAATTTCACACACTGCAATAGCAGGATATTACCAGCAAGTGCATCCAAAACTGGTAGCATAGGAGCTCCCCAGGAAACTACACTCACCACCTTAGGCCTAGCACAGGGATCAGCAACCCGTGGCTCTGGAGCCACATGTGGCTCTTTCATCCCTCTGCTGTGGCTCCCTGTCACTCAAAATGCATCACAACCGCCAATGTGTGACACCCACCAGCATGCGATTTATTGAGCTTTTCAACCCCTGGTAGGCCAACCATGGATAAATCCAAGAAAAGAAAAGTTTCAGAAGAAAACAGAACGTTTAATTCAACTCCATGCTAGTTTTGTGGACGCTCTAGAAATAGTCAGGCATGGGAAGGGTTTTGTGGCTCCTGGTGTTTTCTTTTCTGTGGGAAATGGATCCAAATGGCTCTTTTGAGTGTTTAAGGTTGCTGAGCCCTGGCCTAGCATAACTGTACTACTCTTAGGTATGATGCCAAGGCCCCTTGCCCAACTGGCAGCAACCTGAATGCATCACATTCTGTTTTCTGCCAGCTGGCCTCTCTTAGGCACCACAATGGTTGCTTTGTGTAAATAATCCGAGACGTAAAAGCCCCACCTGCCAGTTCACTGAAGCCCTCCAATTTGGCCACTTAATGGAGAAGGGCCTTCCTGGGAATTTCAAATCTAGTCCCATCAAACTAGTTTCCCTCCAGTACAGTACCATGATCCTGTTACTTTAAGACTGGGAGGTCAAGAATAACTCAAAAGTTCTGTTCCATTTTTGTCACTGTCAACACTGCCATACCTGGAAATCCCTAAATCAATCTCAGTGCCACCTCCTAATATCTGCTTTTACAGTTTGTTTACACAATTGCATAGCTACTTTTTATACCATAGTATGTGACTTGTCTTACGTTTTTATTATTTATACTGAGGCCCTACTAGGTTTATCTGTTACAACATACCAAAACTTCAATCATAGAAAATGATAAACCTTTCCAAATATTTTGTTTTAAAATAGATTTTCATGATATTGTCCTTGTTTCCCAATCCCTCATGTATAGAAGAATATTCAGTTTATATTTCAATTTTGTTCATTTCTCATTCTAAAAAAAAATTCCCTTTGTCTCAATTATACTGATTTATATATCAGACATTATTGGAATAAAGAAATGCTTGTGTTTCAGACATTTTTTCATTCAATTCTACAAAATTGTAAAGTCTTATACAGACTTCACCATTTAACAATGTAATAATTGCAATTAGAATAAAGAGTAAGATGTAGGAGCATTCCTGTTGGCTGTTTTGGCCAGCCAATATCTATTCCATTCACATTTTCATACTGGCTTCTTATTTTTAGTGTGTCTACAAACTTTTTGAGTCCCCTAATAATTTCATATTTGATTATATTCTTACCTTAAACAGAATGTCCTATTTAAATTCATATGTACAAGAAAGGGAATGCATTGTTCAGAAACACTATGGGGTTTACAGAACGCTGTCTTTAGAAAAACCAAGTATTAGTATTCATGGTATTCCATTTATAAATACAGATGTTTGATGAGAGTGATGACAGAGGCCAGGATACCACCCTATGTTTTTGCATCTTCTCTCAGAAGTATGCATGGCTAGATGCTTTTTCAAGTATTAAGTAAAAAAATCCTCCCTTAATTGTGATAATTTTTCAGGAATATTCATTCTCAGCTTGCTGTGTATGTCATAGATAAGTAAAGTCAATCATGGTACTGAATAAAAGGCATCAAGTTAAATGTACTGTGACTATTCAGTTAAGTTTTTAAATCAAAGATACTTTTTGTATGCTACTTGAATAATTTATTCAATGCCCAGCCTGTCAGCACTGATCCAATAAAGCAGTTCTTATATGGTGCCAAACAATAATATTTATACTTGATTTAATTTACAGAGAGCCAACCAAGTTTTCAATCTTATAGCCCAATATTTATTCATGAAAAAGTCTGGATGTCAGTAAAGCAGAAATAAAGTTATTTTCTTCTACTTCACTGTCCAGATATAGTTGCTTTCTCTTCAATTAAATTATCATAATGAAATATATGGCCATGCAACATTCAGAAGCCCAAACTATGCTGGTACCAAAGAATATGCACATCCTAAAACTCACAGAGCTTTGCCTTTCTAGGAATAAGAAAAGTAACCAAATCAAAAGTGTACAAAATATTGGTTGTAAAGATACATTACATTTTACTGACATCAGAAGGCAGAAATGGGATCTTCTTTACCAACTGCTGTTTTATTGTCTCAAAAGATGTTACACTTTCTTTGTGCTCCCTGAGCTGACTGTCACGTCTGAAGTCCAAGCATATCAGTGTCAAGAGGTAGTGAAATCAAGGACATACAATGCCGATGCCAGTGTCGCATAGAGATGAGTGGTGCTGAAACGTAGACAATATACGGGACTGCTGATAGGTGATGACAAGGAGAAACTCTGCAAAAGCAGTTAAGAAAAATACTTCTAGGTAAGCTATTTACATTTTTAATAGGGTCAGTGACAAAATGACAATCATAGTATCTTCACAATTCAATTTTGTAAACATGCAACTATTGCAAATTTTGTAATCCTTTTCTACTGCAAAGAAGTATTAGAATTGGGCTAAGACAACAAACAGCATATATTAGTAATCCATATCCTGAACAAAATTAGCTCAAACCAATAGCAATCATAACTATAAACATCTTTACTAATATTTCTGGTATTATATTAAATAACAATACACTGTTTATAGCAGGGATCTCCAACCTTTCGGACCTCAGGGACCACTAAATTCATAATTTTAAATCCCACGGACCACTAATATGATCTGCCTAATGACCGGTGGGGTGGGCATGGCTAGGTGGTCATGTGACTGGGTGGGTATGAACTTGATGTCGCTCACATCGAGGGGCACCTCACTGGCCTCTATTCAGCCCTCCCCTGCCAGCCACTCCTCACCTTCCCACCCAGGCTCCTTAGGGCCCCAACAGGAAGCAGTTGTTGGAGCTAAGCAGCCACCACAAGAAAGAGTTGGCAAAATAGGTGGCTCAGTTCAAATTGAATCTGATCGAGATGGAGGCTCAGTAGAAGCACCACACCGAGGACTATGAGCATAGGCTTTCCAAGCAGAGGGAAGACCTATGGGAGTGCAAGGCCAGGTACAGGCACCTGGAGGCTCAGCGGGCTGAAATGGTCAGCCAGTTCCAGGCCATGATGCAGTCCCACTGGAACAAGGTCCTCCAGCTCCTTGCCATCAGCCACATTTCCCTCCAGCCTTCGTCCAAAGCCCCGCACCAGAAGGCTGAAGCAGACCCCAAGTCGGAATTTCTGCCCCCCTCTGACCCACACAAGAAGATCCTGAAGGAGGAGACTCTGCAGCAACACAAATGTTCATTATACGTATCCAGCCCAGGGGCCGTAGTTTGAGGACCCCTGATTTAGTGCAATATAAAAAATGCAAATCATTTTTCTGTGGACTACCAAAATTTTCTCATGGACAACCAGTGGTTCACGGACCACCAGTTGATAACCACTGGTTTATAGGAAGTCTTTAACAATATTATTTATTCAGCAACTGTTCAAAGTTAAGATGGTCCTGATCAGTTGTGGCTATGACTGGTTCTCAGAGTTCTGTCCATCCTAGGACCTCCACAATCATGTGATCATGATTTGGGCACCTGGCAACTGGCTCACATGATTGGCTACAGCACCTGCAACCCTAGAAACACCATTTGCAACCTTCTTTGCTAACTTCTCTAGAAAATCAGTGGGGAAGCTGGCATGGAAGGTTGTGGAATCAGTGGGGAAACTGGCATGGAAGGTTGCAAGATGCTGGAGTAAGTTTCTCCTACCCATTCACCCACAAGTCCTTTTGGGCTTGTGTTGCACTCCTTCTCTTAGCTTATTGCCTCAAGCACCTCTGTAGACCCGCCCCAGCCCCGCCCCCACAACCTCATGCAGCCTTCCTGAGCCTTACTAGGCCTCCCTCTACCCCTCACACACTCTTCCCAAACCCCCCTCAATCTTGATGCACTCTTCCTGAGCCTCACTGCACCTTCTTCACACTCTCACATGTCCTCCTCACACCCTTGTGCATCTTTGCCATGACTCACCTGCCTGCCTGACAGCCTGCTTGCAAGCTACCTGTGACTTCCAACTTCTTGCCAACTTCATCACTGTCTAGGTTGTGGAAAGCCAATAGGAAGTTAACTCATTTAATGACCATGAGATTCAGTTAATGATGGCAGCTGATACTGCAGGGTTTGCCATTGCTAATCAATGGAATTGCAGTTTATGGCTGCATTGTTTAGCAATGGGAAATCCAGTTGCACTTGCAAGTTAAGTCTACTTGTTATTATCCAAATCTACATTCATGGTTTCATGCTAGTGAATGCTTAACTCACATCTTTTCTACCCAGAGCCAGCGCTGTCCAAAGATGTCTCCGTGGTCACGTGGCCGGCATGACTAAATGCCAAAGGCGCATGGAACGCTGTTACCTTCCCACCAAAGGCCCTGGTTACTTCTCAGCTAGATTACTGTAATGCTCTCTACATGGGGCTGCCCTTGAGGTGCATCCAGAGACTTCAACTGGTCCAGAATGCGGCCGCCCGGGTGGTTATGGGAGCTCACCGATACACCCATGTAACACCTCTCCTACACGAGCTGCACTGGTTACAGTGGTCCTTCGGATTCGCTTCAAGGTGCTGGTACTTACCTACAAAGCCCTACATGGCATCGGCCCAGGGTACTTGCAGGACCACTTTCTGCCTTCATCCCTCTGCCCTATGCGCTCGCACAGGGCTGCCCTTGTCAGGGTGCCGTTGGCTAGAGAGCGTCAGTTGGTGGCATCCGGGGCAAGGACGTTCTCTGTGGGAGCACCGACCCTCTGGAATGGGCTACCCACCGACCTCCGGACTGCTCCTGATCTCCGCTCCTTCCGTCGGGAACTGAAAACATGGCTATTTGAACAGCTTGGCTGATATGATTTTGGGTTCTTTTTATTTTCTTTTTATTTCTTTTATTTATTTCTTCTTTTTATTTTTTTATTTATTTTTATTCATTTCTAAATTGTTTTAATTTAATTTTGGGTGACTGTCTGTCTTTTAAATCTTTGTGAGCTGCCCCGAGTCTTTCGGGAGATGGGCTGCATATAAATTGAAAATAAATAAATAAATTTATTCTACTACATTGCATCACAGAAATCAACAGGTTGTCCTCCTGCTTCATTTCAATCTCCTAAGCCATATTATCCAACTATGTTTTCCTCCTTAATTTTTTTAATTTTGGCATTCCAGATTCCAGTCATAAGCTGCATATTGTGGTTGCATTTGCTGTTAATTTCAAATAGAATTTGATCATAAAATCCATCAACCTCCTCTTCTTCTGTATCTATGATTGAAGCATAAGCTTGGATAATTGCCATATTAATTATGTCAACCATATTGACATCCTGATTGTCCAAGAAGTTTAATTGATATTATTTGGTCATGATTAGTCATGATTGCATTGTAGCCAAGTACTGTTCTTGTTATACACTTCCTAACTATGACAGCAATACTATTTCTTCTTTGTTTTTGATGTCCTAGTAGTAAACACAACTAACTAAAAATGACCAATTCCAGTCAATTTTAATTTGTTGTTCCCAATTTGCAGTTGATTTATTTCATCTTTCATCATATTGAGGTTTCCCATATTAAGCTTTCTTATATTCCATATACTGGTAATCCTTGCTTAATGTCCACACTCTCAGCAACCATTCAAAGTTACGATAATGCTAAACAATAGATTTTTATAGTCACAGTCATTGCAATCACTGCAGTCACATGATGTGATTCAGACACTTGGCAACTACCTCCCAATTACATCATGGTGTCCTGCAAGATCACAATTTGCAACTTTTATTGTCAGCTACCAATAAGCAATGGGAAAGCCAGCAAGAAGTCACAAACAGTGATCACATGACTGTGGGATGATATGATTATATGATTATAACTCTAACCCTATGATTCATCTAAAAACAGCAATGGAGGCTGCCGTTATAAGTCACATGACATTGCACCTTAAAATCATATCACTTGGCAACTGAGTTTCCCATTCCAATTACTTTAGGTAAGCAAGGATTATCTGTACCCATTGTAATTCTATCTTTGCAGTTGGGATTTTTCCTTCCTGGCAATTTCTGTGAACATAGCTGCATTTTGTCATACTGTTTATAAAACCAGACACATTTTAATGATACTTTGATCAGTTTGTAAGCTATACTGTGAAATTATATGGCAACATTTATTTACAATACCAGTTCTTCTTTAATAATTTGTTGATTGCCATCTTATCATTTTGCACTATATCATTAAAAACTTGTATGGTCCATTCATGTAATTTTCTCAGTAAAATACAGGAATACTTTATCACTGCTTTCAAAATGATGATTTGTCATTATCATCGGCCTCCAGCACTTTCCTTTATTGCTGTTGTCCAATATAGATACCTTGAGTGATTCTGCTGGGGTTATATACATTTGTTATCAACTCTTGTTATTCTTATCCCAGGAATACATCTTCTACCACAGTGAGATAACACTGCAGGACTTTGGAATACAAAGAATTGTACAATATATTGGACAATACACAATCCAAAAATTATGTTGAACATATAACTCCAGTATGTAAAATTATTGCAAATCCTCCATAATTAGTAGTTTAAAAATCTTATTTTGAGATTAAATGTTCCCTCAACAGCAATTAAAAATATCCCCGAATCATTGAATATGCCACCATTTGCAAGAGTTGCAAAATTACTTTCTTGTAACTTTCCACTTTTCAGTTAATTACAGATAAATACTTGGGATCAGTAGTATTTCAAAATGTAAATTGTGTGTGCACATTTAAAGAAAAAAATATTTATAAT
>JANHFM010007483.1:237133-247636 GCA_032468115.1 Grayia smithii | reverse complement strand
AAAGAAGAAAAATTGAAAGTATAGTTAGAAAGAGCAGGAACCATTTAGTTAAAGTACATGAAATATAGAAAACACTGTATTTTCTCCATCAAATACAGCAGTGAACAGGAGCCAGGATCTATCACATTCCAGAAGCATGTGTCTCTGTGTGTATATAAATAAATACTTTATATATGACCATGTTGTGCCATTTTTTAAAACCAGATATCTCTCCTGGCACATGTCAATGATGGGAAAAAGTCATTTTTATTTGCTTTTATTTGCAATGCCTATTTCTAATAAACTTTATGGTTGTACAAGACATTCATGAGAAACAATAAATCAGAAGAAAAAGCAAATCTATTCCTTTGATGAACTCCTAGCTAAAAGTTTATTAATAAATTAACAAGTATTCCAAGAGAATAAACATAGAAAGCAATCTGAGGCACAATAACTACAGTAGTTTTCTACAGCAGTCTCTTCTCTGAAAAAAGTTAATTCTAGACAGCAGCTAATTTATAATGCTTCCTTTTGCCAGCTGGAGGCATACATGTCTTTCATTTGGCTACGATCGTAATGATAGCTGCACTGATGGAGATAGAGAAAGCTTTTGCCCTCTTTTCTTCTGGTGACTCTGAATTAGCCCACACACACTTTAAAGGATCCAATAAAGAGATACAATTTCTTTACCTTTCCTGGCTCTGAGACCCTGGACATTTTTGTTGTCCTGGTTGTCGTAAGGTTAAGTTCAGAGGATAAACTGACAAGCTAGCGATGGGAAAAAGGCAGTTTCCTCACATAAAGCCAAAATGATGCAAAAGAGACCCCTCTGGGGCTTTTATTTGGGAAAACAAACAGAAATGGCACTAAGTCCTTCTGCTTTACAGGCCAATTTAACTATCAAACCAATTCTCTCCCTCCCAGAAGCAAAGGGGGAAGAGGGACACGGCAATATGACAATGGCAAGAAACATTCAGGACAGAAAGGACAAAGCAAACTGTCTGTCTCCTTGCCTTTCTTACCCAAGGTCCATTTTTTAAGCACACGTGTGTTCTTGTAAAAACTATTAGATTGCAATTTGTATAACATGGTGACCCCCAAATTCAGACGTTTAACCCTTTTTCTCTGCAAAGAATGTGAAGAATGTCTTGAAGGTGGGGGAATTCTCTCAAATGGGGAGAGCGTAGTATGGAGAATTGGTAGGGAGTTGTGTGAGAATAAGCCACTGTATAGCTTCTTTTTGAACAGTCAGCACTTTGGAGGTCTCAGAGAAAGAGAAAGAGAGAGTGGGAGAGAGAGAGAGAGAGAGAAAGAAAGAAAAAAGAAAGAAAAAAGAAAAAAGAAAGAAAGAAAGAAAAAGAAAGAAAGAAAGAAAGAAAGAAAGAAAGAAAGAAAGAAAGAAAGAAAGAAAGAAAGAAAGAAAGAAAACAAAGAGGGCTAAACCCAGGAACAAAGTATTATGTTCCTGTACCATAATTAGATGCTCTTTATAATTTGTTTATGCCCTTATTATCTAAAGAAATAACAAAAATGCTTTATAAACATGAATCTGCTCAAAACCAAAGAACCTCTTCTCATATATAGTGGAAGATAATTTATTTAGGGTGTCACAGAAATGCTCTGTAAGCAAGGGAATGGGAGCCAAAAAAAAGAATGGAGAAGGTCAAAAGTCATTAATTCAAGGAAAACTCAAGGGCATTCTAGTTCTTTATGTGTAGAAAAAGAATTCTCCATGCTACAAAGAGCAGCTAAGAAAAAGAAAGTTCAAGTCTCCCCAGGACATATTAAAGCTGTGATGGAAGTAGATGTTTACTTGAAAACATGTTTCACAGAAATCAATGAAATTTCATTTAAGGAATGGGAGTGAGGTACAAATGCTTCTCTTTTGTTCAGGGTATATGTGTGAATAAAAGAGACACAGTAGTAACAGTCAAGTTAGGAATTTTCCTAAGTTTTGATGCACCGAGCCCACACATTTTGCCATCACTGGGTGTAGGGTAACAATTACTGAATCAAAATAACTCAAATGGACTAACTTACAAAATACTGGGATCCATGACTCCAGTGAGAATGAAATTTGAGGAAGTTATGGCTGCTTCAGCGCTATTCCACCTTCCAACTACATTTCCCAGAAATCCACAGGATATGTGGCACAAGGGAAGATGGGAGGGGCATATCCCCATCCCACTTCCCTCTAGCTCCTGCACTCAACTGACTGGCAGAAAGGTTCATCAGGGAAACAGTGATTGGCTGCTTTGGAACCAAAGCTGAAATTTGAAATCCTTTAATAGACGGGACATTGGCTTACCTGAAGGTCCGTTCTGTGGAGCCCCGGGGGTCACCAGTCAGGAAAGGAAAGGTTTGTCTCCTAACACTCTTCAGCAGCAGGTGGCGGCCCTGTAAGGGACAGGGGAACCGGTAGACCCTGGGCCGAATAGGCCGAGGCTATGGCTGCTTTCAGCCAGCGTCCCAGAGTGGGCGAAGAAACCTTAGAGCCCAGGGAGGCCGGCTGAAAGGACACAAACAAGGCCTCTGTCCATCAAAAGGCAGAGGTCCATTTAATGTAGATATTGAGGGCCCTACGAACATCCAGGGTATGCCAGGAACATTCCAAACGATGAACAGGGTTGGGGCAAAAGGTAGGGAGCACAAGCGCCTCTGACCGATGAAACACGGAATTAACCTTGGGAATAAATGCCAGGTCCAAACGAAGAACCACCCTGTCCTGATGGAAGATTCAAAGGTCGCTCCTAGTGGAGAGGGCCGCCAACTCAGAAATCTGGTGGGCCGATGTAATGGCCACTAGGAACGCCACCTTGTAGGAGAGGAACCAGAGATCCACAGTTTGCAGGGGCTCAAAGGGACCCTTAGTAAGGGAAGACAAAACTTTGGGCAGGTCCCAAGTAGGAAACTGGTGAACCACTGGCGGCTGGAGGTTAGTGGCCCCCCAGAAAAACTGCTTAATAAGGGGGAGACGGGCCAGGGACCTGTTGGAGCCCCAGGAGAGAACCGATGACAGGGCCGCCACCTGCCACCGAAGAGTGTTAGGAGACAAACCTTTCCTTTCCTGACTGCTGGCCCCTGAGCTCCATAGAAGTGGGCAACAAGCAAACAATGAGATAATGACTCAGATGCCTCTTGGCAGATAAAGCTGGCTGGGAGATGCTGCCAGGGCTGGCTGGGAGATGCTGCCAGTCGATGTGTCAGCCCTCTTCCAGCCTGAGGGAGGCAGATCTTATGCTGGGATGGGACTGCAATTTTCCTCACAATCTGTGGCTCCCTTTATTTCCCTTCTTCCCAAGAAAACGGTAGGCAGTTACAAAGGTCAACTGAAGGAGTGATTTCCCATGCTGCCTACCAGCTTCCCACAAGCAAAATCAATAGGGAAGCTGGCAGGAAGTTCAAGTCGCCCTTATTCTCACTGTTGTGCTCAATCAACTAGCTACGAGGTCTGATGGGTGAGCTGCAATGGGATGCTTTGGAACAGTGGCTGAAATCTGCTCCTGATGCACTGGATTTTAGATATTAGAGATAGCGATAAATACAGGATTTACTTATTTCAGTAAATATATATTGTTATAATCAATATTGATTATAAAGATCACATATCTGTATGTTGAAACATTGACAAGAGTCAAAAATTTCAATGGGGTGTATTTATTTTTTCACAAAACTGTACACAAAACGTAATTTGGTTATTTTGATCAATACTAAGATGCAAATTACAAATTTGTGTGGACCTTATCCATTCTCCATAAGGGAGATGCAAAAGATCAACTCCGGTTTCAGTTTTATATATGATATGTTGAACTTTCCTATTAAAACATTGTAAAATATTTAGATCTAGTTGTGTATGGGTCGGATGTGTCTTGAAGTCAGTCATGACTCCTAGCAACTTTTCCATGCAATTTTCTTGGCAGTATTTTTGGATGTGGTTTTCCTCTGCCTTCCTCCTAGAGTTGGGATAAAGTAAGTGGCTCAAAATTATCCAGTTAACTAAAGCACTAAAACCCAGAGTCTCTGGTTTCTGGCCTAGTGCTCTTAATCTCAATCTCATTGTATGAATTCCCTAAAGCTAACATGCATGTAGATGCATCAGCAAGCAAGTATGCACAAATTCATATTCATATGTAGATAATATTCAACTTACAACTGTTATGGTACTTGCCCATTAAGATCCTAATTGTGACAGTTGTAAAGTGAGTCACCCACACAATCCACCTCTATTTTAAAACCATGTATGTGGTAGTTGTTAAGCAAATCTGAGGCTATTAAGCAAGTGCCAGGGTCATTAAGCAAACCCATTCTTGTTTGCTGTGGAATGTTTTTGCTGAAAACCGGAAATAAAACACTGTTTTTCAGCAAATACATTGTAAATTGGGCCATGTGAACATGGGATATTGCAAATGGCTGGAAATGCAGGCTGGTTACCAAGGGCCCAAAATGTGGTCATGTCACTCTGTGGAGAGGGCAGTGGCTGTCAGAACTTTATAAGTACTTTTTCGGGGGGAGGGGGTCAGTGTTAACTTCAAATGGTTGTTATCGGTTGTAAGTCAAGGCTGTTTCTTCACGTATGAATACATACATAAGCATTTAAACTAAATGTAGTATACTAGCTACCTCAATAATTCCTATCTGAAGATGGGAAGAAAAAGCACCAAAAAGATGAAAAAGAACAAGTCCAAGAGCCTGAAAGGTAAAGATTTGTGTCTTTCTCTTCATACAGGCTCTCCTTCATTCCATTTCCTTTTTTTTTTTTTTTTTGGTCCATTGGGAAAAAGGAAAAAAAAGAACTGAAATCTTTATCCTTCTGCCCACCTGGGGGTAGTGGGTGGGATGGAACCTTTCCAAACAAGCCAAAAGCATCCATATGTGCTTAGTCACAATTATTCAAAAGGTAGAGTAGGTAGCAGGCCAGACCACTTTGCACAGCTAACAAGATAAATTAATTACAGGAAGAGGTTAAAGAGGGATAGATAAAAGGGATACAAAATTTCAACATCTGTTGCTAGAAAGGGTTAAGAAGTAGGGCAATGCAAAGGCTGTTGGTTTGCTGTCAGAGATGGCATGAAGCCACTTTCAGTGCATTAAGGTAATTGAGAATTGAAATGTAAAAATTATAGGGTTCCTTTTTTTTAAAGAAAAAAAGCAGTCACACTTATTTTTTTAAGAGCATTTCTAGGAATGGGAAAGAGAACAAATGTTCTTTTAAATATACCATTTTTGTTCATATACAGTATTTAAATATGATGTGTAGTATTTCAAATATGGAAAAGGAAAGGGGCTTTGGAGTAGGCGTGGCCACAAACACAATACACAATTCACTATACCTTAAAACCAAACACATCTTTTCCCAGAATCATGCTTCAGCTTGTAAGGGCAGCTGTGCAATCCAAGAAGAGACGCAGCTGCTTTCTGATCAACTACACATACTCTGAAGCTACTTCCTTTAAGCACTGCACACAGCCCTATAACAGTGAGCTATGATATCAGAATATATATTAGAGTAGGAAGAAAAGACTCCTTAATCAGATGAACGTTTATCCTGGCTTAACATTCACTGGCAGCCAGTTTTACTGCCACAGATGTTTAAAGAAGAAAGCACATATATTCAAGTATTTACACCTATTTAGCAGCACAGAAATCCCTAGTTCATTTGGTCATTTTCAGCTTGTCCTTTTGAGTTTTTCAGTTTCTAAAGTTTCTGTAGAAACCACAAGGGATAGTTGTGATCATTAGGCAGATTCAGCAATACTAACTTTTAATGGGTGTGAGTGCCTGTATGTGAACCTGGGCTATACGGGTAAAGTTGGGTTGCTTTGCCAGCTGGGCCATTTCCCAACAGCAGCATTTCACAAACAATGTTCAAATCCCTGAGATTATTAGTATTAAGGGACTACAACGTATATACTTGGAGCAATGAATTTCAGTTGACATTGAAATTCAGGACAAGGACAACCAGAAGCTTGTTCTGAGGCATTCTTCCCCCAAATCATGTTGGTGGATATATGCTCGATGTGGTTGATATAATCTGAATGTGAAAAATTGCAATGTCTCATTTTTGCCAATGGTCAGAGCATTTTCTGGTCAGTCTGAGGACAGTAAGGGTGATGAAGCAATTAGGATGGTTTATTCCAGACACTCCGTGAAGTCTGAGGATTTTCTGAAAGGACTTGGGGATTTTCTGGTAGGCTGCTCCATGTCACATTGGTCAATCTCTAAAAAAAGGAGAGGATAAGAGTATTGAACAAGATTGCTCCTGTGAAGCCTTTTCTCAGTTTCTGACTGTGAGATCCTTGGATTTGCAAAGCCCAAGTTCAAACTGTCAAAGTAATATATTTCTTCACTCTTATTTAGTCTTCAGATTTTCACCCAGCTGCCCTGTTCAAAGTAACTCAGACACTTCTTAGGAAAGGACAAACAGGGTACTGCTTCTGCAGACCAACTGAATATATTTGAAGGCTTCTCTGCTGGCAAAGTTGCTTGTATTTATTTAGTTCCCAATATCATTTGAATAGAATCATGTAAGAGGGGCAATATCCTGCATTGTTACATGGGATTCTTTTGAGTGGATAGAGTAAAAAAAATCTACTAACAAAGTAGATAGGAGCTCTGCAGTATGAGCACTGCAACTTGGTGACCAGACCCATGCTGTCTCTCCTTTTAGGCAATTGTAATGCAATTAATGCTTCTCTAAGGGATGACCCAATGCAACCACCTTGAAAAAGATGGCATTAGCCCTTTTCTAAAGAGGCTTTCAATTGAATTAGACAAGTTTTAACTCTTCCTTTTTAGAGGAAGGTTTTGAGAATATGTTGTCAAATCAACTTAAGCAGATTTTAGAAGTAGAATTGGGATAAGGTATCATTTGTTTGCTGATGGGCCTAAAATACTGTGGAAGTCTTGGAAGATATCGGTGGTTGTAAGGAACTGGATGGGGGAAAAAAGAAATAAGACTAAGCCCTAGCAGCATGACAATGATAGTTGTCAATAATCATCTGACTCTTCTGGGAAGAGTATTTCTGGTGGTTGCTCTAGGTGAGGTTCTACTCCCCTGAAAGCAGATGTCCTTCACATGCGCAGAAGCTTCTGGGTGGAGTCTCCCGCCACCGCCACTAGTGGTTCACCCAATCCAGGGTGAACTGGTAGCAACCCACCACTGCCTTATTACCATGTAACTAATTTATTATCATGCACTCTTAATGAAGGTGACTTATACGGTACAGCTGAAGAGTACTTCAGAGTTCATCTACTGCTATATAATTTTGCCCATCTTATAAGAACATTCAAAGAAAGTGACCCAAGATTTTGCCCCTATAAGAGATATGTATACTAGGATGCTGGTTTTCTCAGCGGTAATCCTCATTCTAGAATACACTGTCCCTTGACACACACCAGGGTCTTATATATCTGAAATTTTGTAAGGCAATAAAAACTATACATTTAAAACACACTTGATATCTAGTCACTAACAATGATTATGTGCCATCAAGTTGATGCTGTTTTTCTACCACATAGATAAGATATTCTCCAGGATACTCTGTCTCCAGTCTGATCCTTTATATTTCATTATTTCAATGTAAAAATATACAGAATGAATAAAAACAAAAATATAAAATAAGAACTAGACAGAAAAGAAAGAGAAAGAAAGAGCATAACTATGCTTTCTACCCCTCCATCGAGTATCATCTTAATTTTTTCCCAACCTCTTCTTAATCTAATTGATAATCCTGAGATTATCAATTCAATTTCTTCTCTCAATAAAAAGTCCATATAAGATTTTCAGTCTTTCAGAAAAGTATCATTTTTTCTCTGGCTAAACTTGTCAGAATCACAATTTCTGCAAATTCAGTCAATTTTACAATCCAATCTTCAATCTAATCCTTTACCTGATCCATTCAGTAGTGCTATAATAACTTGGAACACTACAATGTGTTTAATAAGAGGGTGGTGTACAGTAAAAATGTGAAAAATACATACATCCGTATCTGGCATATATCAAGGAGAAACAAGTAAGGCATCGATGAGGGTTACAGAAATAGGAGAAAAATAAACAAAAAATCTGATAGCATACTGACAAATTGAACCAATTTGATGTAGTGATGTAGTTGCATAGAAACCAGGAGACTGAGTTCTAGTCCTGCCTTAGGCATGAATGCTGGCTGGATGACTTTGGGCTAGTCACTCTCTTAGCCCAACCTGCCTCACAGGGTTCTTCTTGTGGAGGAAACAGGAGGAGGAGGAGATGGAAGGTATGTTGCCATCTTGAATTACTTATAAAGTAATAAAGATGTGATTTTTAAAAAAATCTAAAAATCCACATTCTTTCTGAATAGATGAAAAATGAGGTGGTACTATCATTCAGGACCAGAACTGCTCTAAAGAAATAATATTCAATGCTCTAAATCATATCACAAATAATGTAGTGAATGTTGCATTATTTTGAATACTTGAAGCTACTCATAACAATAGAGATGGAGATGGACATAGTTTTATAATGTAAGATCAATGGTCCTCTCCAAAGAAACATCCACAAATAAAAATAGCCCTTGTTTAAAAAAAAGTAATGTAGTAACGTATAAAAAAGCACAAAAGGATTGCATAGAGAGCTATAGACACACCTATTTGATCCTTTTTCTGTGTAAAGGCCCAGTTTTCACCAGCAACCGTTCCTCATGTGAGAATGCTTGACCAACTATAGATTATATCTAAATTATGCAATGTCCACTCCTCCCATTTGAGAGGCCCAAGAGGGGCTGCCCAGTGGTATACTGCATTCCAGTACAACAACTGAAAAGGGAGGGATCCATGAATTTGCACCCACTGTAAGAAGAATCTCATTGGCTAGTCTCCCAAGCTTTAGCTTTGCCTGTCAGTCAGGCTTTTGCCTTATTGAAAGATCAAACTCCATCCTGCCTGTTCATTACCTTAATCCTATTTTCTACATAGCTTTATTATCGGTGGAAGCTTCCTTGGGAAAGGCAGAAAAGGTGACATAGCCACTCCCTATTTGCCTTGTAAGAGTTGTTATTTCTATGTGCAGTAACCCAGAAAAAGTTCATGGGCAAGGAGACTGGATATATGAAGTAAACTGAACATCATCTTTCCATAGTCTAAATGCAATATTTAGATTAAGCCTTCTTAAATGTAAAGAAACCATAATATTATTCGGTAGCACAGAATTATAATCAATTAATTTTATAAGTATTTTGCTCAGCAAAAACATTTTTCTGTGAATCGTTGCACTTATGTCTCAGGGAGTGAGAAATCTTAAAGCATGTCATGTATTTATTCCTTATATTTAAATGGCAAAAAAAATCCACAATAAGTTACCAAATGTGATAGCAATAACCAAATTTAGTCACTTGATATATATAGATTCAATAATGCCAATAAAATGGATTATTGGCTATTAAATTTATACTAATAATTTAATTGTTTGACAGAAAAGAAACGGAAAACAAGCCAACTATTAGCAAAATAGCAGAATAGACAAAAGAAGACCCTGCAGACTCACTTTGCCGACTCACTAGGGAAATGAGACACAAAGCATAGAAAATGTTAAGTATTTTATATTAGGATGGATGGGAGGCTGAGTTAACCTTGAGCCCCGTCAGGATCGAACTCCAGACTGTGGGCAGAGTTTGCTTCCAATACTGCATTTTAACTACTACACCCCCCAGGGCTCCTAGTTCTTCTCCTATTCAGAAGAACTAAATGATTTCATTAGTTCCTATTCATGCCATTCTTACCTCCCTAAGTCCCAGACTCTCAAAGGTGAATTATGTCCACAGCATGCTGTTCCAGTCACAAATGAACTATTAAAGAAGAAAACAAGGAATATTAGATTTGTATCACTACTAAATATCTGTGCTACAAAAAAATGAATATACCAAAGACTTGAGTTTCCACCCCTGACAATTTAACAAAGAAAGAATATTACAAATCTCAAGAAGTCCATGTCAAGTCATTTAAGTAGGACAACCACCTCCAATTTGTATAATCCTCCATGCTAGCTTATTGGATTAAAGTCCAATATCACTGGAGGGCAGTAGATTAGGGATAACTGGAATAAGGAATATGGGAAAATGTTCTTTTAATAACAATTCTGACACACAGAACAGTAATATAGGCAAAATCCTAACTGTGCCATAATGATCGTATGATATTCATTTGCTAAAACAAGGGAAGCATCTGTCAGCAAACTATTTCAAGATGAATCATCCTGATATCTGTAACATTGGCCCATTTGGGACATTCTCCCCCAAGAGGCAAGGAGGACCCCCGGTCTCCTGGCCTTTCAGAAATGTCTAAAGAACTGGCTTTTCCATGCTGCTTGGGGCTAAAAGAGGTGATACCTGGAAAGTGTCCTACACTGCAGGGCAATCTTTTTCTCAGTGTGCAAAATTATCTATGGCTATCTTAGCTTTCCATACTTTTTCTCAGAAGATTTTTAATTTAATCTCTGACTCTTATTAACTAAATTTTTAATCTTCCAGGTGCTTAACTTTGCAGTAGCTGCTT
>JANHFM010007483.1:209465-237033 GCA_032468115.1 Grayia smithii | reverse complement strand
AGAGAGAGAGAGAGAGAGAGAGAGAGAGAAATAAGTCCAAGCACTTATTTCAGGGTTCAAAAAAATATAAGACAAGGTCTTATTTTCAGGGAAACACTGTATGTATGTATGTATGTACGTACGTACATACATACATACATACATACATACATACATACATACATACTTTCTATTTTGCTGAGAAAGAAATAATAATAAGGGAGACTAGTATAGATCTATTTCAAGCTATTTAGCTTTCATCACCTAGCCATACCCTTCTGGGATTCGAACTATAGTTATATAGTTATATATAGTTTTATATACTGTATATAAAACTAACATTTCTGACTTTTAAGAAGTACATTAACTACATTTGTATAATTCTAGTGATATTTTTTTAAACGTGTATAGTATTTATAACATTTAAAACAAAGATGTATTTTCAAAAGATATATTTATGAATGAACAGATCTTGACTGGGATTATACAATTATTACTGATAACATTTGCACAAGTTTCATGCAGAATATACTGCAATAAAAGTATAAATTTTATTGTCATCTCCACTATATTATTGTTTATAAATGTCCAAAACAAAGAAAAAGGAAAAAAACACCCCTAAAAATAGTACAGGTAGTCTTCCAACATTATTGAGCCCAAAATTTATGTTGCTTAGTTAGTTAAGTGAGTTTTGCCCCATTTTACGAACTTTCTTACCACAGTTGTTAAGTGAATCACTGACATTGTGAAGTTAGTAACACTGCTGTTATCTGGCTTCCCTACTGACTCTGCTAGTCAGAAGGTTGCAAAAAGTGATCACATGATCCTGAAACATTGCAACCATCATAAATCCATGCCAGTTCCCAACTTCCTAGGACTGATAAAAACTGATTGACCCAAAGTTAGCTACCTTGTGATTGTGGCAGCACTGGAACTCACTGCATCCAGGTTTCTTGCCTAATGCCTTAATCACTACATCAAACAGGCTCTCATTCATGAATTATGCCTAATTTATTTGTAAAAAGAGGTTTCATTTGCAATTTGATTCCTAAAATTCTCTGAGTAGTGCTGTCAATATTTCTCCAATACTTTGGGGGTGGGGTTTACATATCCACCCCATTATGAAAGAATATTTCTTCTTAGAGTTTCTTCTTTTCTTTTGTGGAGCTTCCAATATTTATTGCTGCATGATTTACCTATTTTGGCTATTATTGATAGAATTTTATATCATCAGTAAAACATTTTATACCAATTCTTCCTCAAAGCATAACTTGGATGGAATTTTATAGATTTGTTCTTTAGGTACTGATCTTTACATACAAGTGCCATTCTCTCTAAAATAAAAAGTGACTACATTACATAGCACTATATGGATCAGAACTGATGATCCATTTTACTGGCTATGTAGTGTAGTTAAAGAAGTTAAAAATTATATTCACAAGTATTTATGAAGAAAGTGTGACTCCTTCTATCTAAGAGATAAATTCAAAGAATTTCAATTCAAAATATTTGTTAGTCTAGAAATTCTGTTACAATGTAATCAGTTCACACATTAAACCACCTATCCCTAAATTGTTGGGTTTAGATGTATTGGAGTACAATTCTCATATTCTTGAAAAGCATATTTCTAAAATTTATAAGTTCTCCATCAAATTTTGAGGACATAAATGTATTAACTTTTTGGATTTTGCTTCGTTAAAATCTACATTGAGAATTCCAAGAACCTCAGCTAACAGACTGCTTTTTATGCATCAGCTAGCAGCATATTCTTTTCACCAAAATGTCTAAACACAAGATTTCATTCCACACCTCATGGGCTATCCAAGATAAGTCTTTAGAACATCTGCAAGCTCTTAAATATAGGGCGGCACATCAATTGATCCCCCAAGTCAGCAAGCAGTCTTGTACTCAATGGAGCCCAGAACTAAAAAAAAAAATCCTGAATTTTGTCTCTTTTTGTCTCTTTAGCATAAGCCATTAATAAATGGTAAAGCCAATTACCGTGGTTAGAAACATAATAGCAGCTTGGAAATCACTGAAGTGGGCAATTCAGTTTTAAGATTTCTGTCTTGCTTTTTCTCTCTCTCCCCTTGCTCAACACAGACATACAGGTCTTTCAGAAGAAGGTATGCAGCATCCTTCCAGTGACTGCACAGGTCTAAATTAGCATCAAGGTATGTCAATAGGACTGAAGAGAGGGGTGGAAACCATCAACACTAATCCCCGCTATTCTGCTTGTATAGCCTGTTGTGATTGGGATTAGAAATTTCTTGGTGGGTTGGCTTGCAAATTGAACCACTTCTCGCAAACTACACAGAATCTGAACCACAAATTCTTCCCATTCTAGAAGAATCTGAAAGTTCTCATAATTCAAATAAAAATAATTTCTAATATTGAAGACAAATATAAGGTCCTAAGTCGCATTTCACTTCCACAACTGTAACTTTTGTTGTTAGCACAAATAATTTATTTTTTAAATGTCTGGATTGTAATTACAAGGAAGAGAATGTCATTTGCTCCTCTAACATTATATACTTTGTTTTGTTATGAAGAATTAGAATTGGGATTAAAAACTTTCAGAATAATAACAATAGAATCACATGCCCTGGATATATTTAGATTCACATATTCTTTTTACAATTGCTGCACCCTAATTTTCTTCAAATAAATTCTTCATGCAAAGAATGGCATATCTACAATCACTTCACCTATTCCTTCCTAAATATATTGATAGTGAAGATGCCAATATCAAGTCAGCTATTTCTTCCCGCTCATCTCTTGCAAACTGATTTTGGAAAAATATAGGTATCTCAAATATTTTCATCTTTGCTCAATCCTAAATTGGTTTAATTTAATCTTCCATATTAGAAATGCCCCTTGATCTTCATCTATTATTTTTTGAGGTATTTAAGAAGGAAGACTCTATTCCAAACATTTTTTTCCAGGTACAATAATAATCTTCTACATTAGATATATCCCTCAATCTCGATCTATTATTTTATTGGACAAAATCTTCCACAACTAACAAGAAAATTTGGTTGGGTAAAAGTAATTTCTACCATATCTCCTACAGAAAGTAGATAGAAGATTCTGAGAGAACTTCTAACACTTACATTTTGTTCAGCAACTTATTCCATTCCAGTTTCCCTTTAGGGATGGATAGGGGATATGCAGAGGAAAACTGTCTCTATCCCCCTAAGAACAAACAACCAGCAGGGAGAACTTTAATGTTGCATCTTCTTCATTTATCTTCCATTTTTCAAAGCTCCTCCCACAGCTTTGGACATAGGGTGCTACATCTCTCTGTGGTAGTAACCCTATCAGTTGCCTTGTTTCCCAAATCAGAATCCCTTTACTTCAGGCTCCAAAGAATCAGTAGATTCAGGCTGAGCTTGTGCAGCTATTAACAAGAACCTGTTATAACAGATTGGAAACACGAGCACCATTAGCTGATTTCTACAATCTTTCTATGTTTGAATAACCTTTTCAATTAAATTAGATATTTTACTCTATGTCTCTAGCGCCAGGAATCCAAACTATCCCTTCTCAATTTTTTCCTCTCCCATCATCAAGACAGGTATGTGACAGAAGTGCATATGGGGCAAGAAATTTTAGGACTCCAAAAGGAACATTTTGAAATCAGATTACAGAAACTACAGATAAAAAATAACAACTTTTATTAGTATCGTCAAGGGGAAGCGATCAATAACCTGGTCAACTATCTTTTTTGGGTGATCATGTAGCGGGAAAGTATCTGGTAGAAAGTCATATGTAGTTTCCAAAAGCACTTGCTAGGGCTTCTTGACAATGCTAGTTATGGTTCATTTGTAGAAAGCCTTGGCAAGATCTAGCTATTCTATGCTGCTTGAACTTGGAATTCCTACAGAAAACCTGAAGCTTTCAGAACAGAGAAGGGTGGGAAGGCATTAGACAACAAGTGTGGATGATAATCTGAGGCAGTGACATATGAGTGAAAGAATGAACTTAAATATTATTACAGCCACAGGCAATAGGACTGGGCCAACCATCTTGCTTATATAGCAACAATGGTACTGTTCCAGAATCGGATCTGTCCTATTTTCCTACTGAATATAGATGATCATCAAAGGAAAAATGGAGTTTAATGGCTGAAAAAGTCTTGACTATTAAAAATCACATTATTCAACAGTAGTAGGTAACATGGAAACTAAACTAGCCATCTCAGAAGTAGAGGTGAGGCCTCAATAGGAGAAGTATTCAGGACTTCATGAGACAGAATCTTATGTTTCATAAATTAGGAGCATAGATATGAAAGGTGAAATCAGAAAAAAATTGTGCCCATCTCATATAAGATGTAGGCAATCTTTATGCCCAGATGTTCTTAACAGCAACTCTGACCACATTACACAGTTATATGGTGATATAATCCCAAACACTGCGATTATCAGGTTATCTATTTATATGTTATTTTACTGTATACCTTACATGAACATACATTTCCTTGTATGTAGGAAAAAGAAAACTGCCCAGGAAGGCTATGGAACCCAATGAAATAAGATACTGTATTAAATAATCAACCACAATTCCCACAAGAAGGCAAAATTGAAAATTGAAGACATAATTGACTGTACCCAGTGAGTGCTCATTAATGCCTCCACTTCAGCATGGAGAGAAGTTATCAAGTAGAGTTCAATAGAGTTGTGTCCTAGGCCTATACTGCTCAACATTTTTTATCAATGTCTTGGACAAAAATGTTGAGGGAATGCTTACCGTATCTGCAGGTTACGTAAAGCTAGAATGGATGGCTAACACTTTAGATATGGCATGCAATGAAATGAATAAACTGAATGTAGTAAGAAGAAATGTAAGCTTTATATCTAAGTCAAACAAAAAATGAAAGGCACAAATATAGCATGAATGAGCTCTAAGGAGAGATATTATATTAGTCTTCAAACATCTGAAGACTTGTCATATAGAAGGGGGAGTGGATTAATGCTACATTATCCAGAGACAGGACCTGAACCAATGGGTTAAAGCTATAGGGAAATATGCTCAGGCTAGATATCAGAAAGAATTTCCTGATTATATAACCAGTCTGCTAACAGAACAGGTGGCTGCCACATTAAGTGCTAAGTTTTCTTTTCTGGATGTATCGCTAAATGAAAAGTGAAATATCTTCAAAGAAAAACCAAAAATTCCAGTTGCCATTTGAAAAAGCACCTTTGGGTCTCTTTTCTGGAGTTTTCAAGCAGAGGCTGAATGGTAATCTCTTAAAAAAAGATCCTGACTGAGCAGCAGGTTGAAGTAGATAAAATCTAAGGTTCTCCTTATATCTTTTTAAAAAATCTTTAGTTTTTGTCTTATCTTAAGTCAATAATTTTATCTGAGAACTTTTTTATATACTGGACTACAGTATCTGGATTACACATGCAGGTTTTAATCTGAGTCCTTTCTCTTACCTTCACATCTGGTAAATTAGTTCTAATTGTCCCATTTTGAAAACTACTGTATATAAAGAATCAATGAAGCAAGAGAAAGCTATTTCTTAGGAACAGATCTGGTGTATGACAAAGTAGGTTAACAACATCTTGTTTGGACAAAGAGTTTGGATATGGGGAAGGAATGAACCTAAGTGTCAAAAAAGAAACAGAGGGACAGAGCATATTGACAAGAGAGCCTCTTCCAACCACAGAACTGTATTATCCACACAGACGTAAACCTATGCAGCCTTTGAGTCTGCCCCAACACGTTAGTGCGAGAGCAACCACCAAAGCTGTCAGATCCTTCACCAACATGCCCATCAATGCATTCAGCTTTTCCCAACACACATTGGCATTTTAATTACTGTTGGGTAAACTAATTTGTCCAAATGAAGGCAACTCAGTCTCATAGAATATGCAGGCTCCCTGACCTCTGACAGGCAATGACACAAGATACAAAAGGAGGCAAAGGAAAGCTTTTTTTAAATCAGAGCCTTATTACTCTCTATTACTCCAATTAGTCAAGCTTCAGTACTTTGAATTGGGGGGGAAATTGCAATTAAATCAATTTTTGATGGTCTGGAAGTGGGTTACCAAACCGCCTGGCCTGTGAAATACTGATATTATAGCAACAAAGGTTAAAGTCTTTGTCAGCACCTGTGGACCTTCTGTCTTTCCAGTATCTTCCTCCACGTTGCTTCTGTGTCCCTCTAAAATAAGTCATTAGAACATGTCATGTCTTATTGTAGCCGCCATCAACCTGCTAACCTAATCAGTTGACATCATTATGGAAGGTAATTCCTACAGTTATATTTAGTGCTAAGGTCACACAAACTTGCAGCAACCCCCCTTTTCTGGAAAATGATGGAAGGAGGGCCATAACATTAGAAACATATTCAAGGGTAGAAAGAAGTAGGCATTGCACAGCAAATGGTCTCAAGCTGTGTCTACATTGAGAAGCATTTCCACATGTCTGCATATTCTCATGAGATGGCTAGACATTGAGGAAATGCTCTTCTCTCCAGAGAAAACTCACACAAACAGCAAATAAATAACCAGCATATTAGTGTTAATAGAGCAGTTTCTAGTTTTCATATAGTTATGAATGGAAGGAGGAAGAAACACCATCAGTAGTTGCTGCAACAAGAATACTTGAGAGATACTCTGGAAGATCGGAATGCAACAGAATAGAAAAACACTTACATTGTTATGTTTTCTGTGATTTGGTTTCAGTGTTAAGTATTGTAGGCTGTTTATATACAACATTTATATATTTTTTTAAATTTTCAACATTACTCTCTTTTTGCAAAGCATGGATTTTTATTATATTCTACTACTTGTCTACTACTAGTTATTGACTTGTATAAGATTAGTACATCATTTAATGTTAATACTATGCACAATATATATGGTACATCTCTGTAGATTTCAGTTATATCATTATTTTACAGCTCTATGCAATTAATCTTTTATCTACTTCCGTGATAGGCTGTATACATAAATTGCTATGCTGCTGGTGTTTTTTTTAAAGAAATAGTTTTTTCCTTTTACAATGTTAAGTAGCTGCATTAGTGTTAACATCTCTGGGGGTTTAGAAACGTATAGTTTGAAACATTTTTATGCTGTTCTTGGACCGATACAAATTTGTTTCAAAAATAAAAATATATTTAGCTAAAGGAGGAAAGTTAGACAAGGATGTCTATTGGCCCATTTTTATTTATTAAATAAACAGTCTGGCACCTTATTTGCTTTTCACCTTTCAATGCTAGCCCACAGGGATATCAGTGGTTTTTTAAACACAAATAAAGCAGTAACTTTACCTTTTATCCTTGTCAGTTAAAAGAGATCACTCTTTTCATATTGCAGTAAGGCAGAATTAATAATAGACATTTCTAAGACAAGATCCATATATATCAGTACCCAAAACAGTGAATCTGGCAATTGGGTGGGCATACCACCAAGCAGGTCAAGATTTTTAAATAGTAATTTTACTAGCCTATGGCAGACAAAATGCTCATCTGAATTCTGTGGCTCAAATGCACAGAAATCAGCTTAAGCTATTTAAACTTATCATTTTGCCTAAGATACACAGTTTATATCTGTTGCAATTAAGTTATTTGACTCAATTAGGACTGTACAGCAACAAGGCTATCCTATCAATTTTTAAAGAAATGTCTTCCCCTGGCTGGGTTCCAAATTCTATGCTCTGGCAGGAAGCTGGATCAGCGAAGCTGAATCCAGCCTCTGGTAAAATATTTTTACTTACTTAGCTAAAGGTACTTCACAACCCATTTCGCTTGGTCCTTCTAATTTTAACAGATAACTTGATATCCTCTTGGGAAAAAGTAACAATAATGAATTATTGTGGGTTTCCCAGTGATGCATATCTTGAGCCCAGATTGCTGTGCTTCCACAGGATATATTTATTTTTAAAAAATCACATTTTACATTCTAAACCAGCTTCTTATTTATCACATTTCAATTCCATAATTCAGAGCTAATTTAATCTCCATCACAAAGCATTACTGGAGGGGAAATATAGAAGTTCTTTTGAAGCATAGCACTGCTCTGTGGCACAGGTACCATAAAAAATACAGCCCATATCCTCCTTAACTGCCATTCTTACAGGAACTTTAGGGTCTGATTACCCCTCATTTGTCCAAATTTCTTAAGCACTGATAAATTTTATTTATTTTAATTACCATATTATCATGACTTTACTACACTAAATATAGTAAAATTCTGTTATATCATGTGAAAACCCACAGATAGTTAGTAACCACTAATAATATAGTTTAGGTCCTTTCTATTAAATATGGACCATGATTACACTGTCATTAGATCCATCAGGCTGACATAACTATGCCCATAATTTTGTATATTAGTGTGCTTTTTACCATTTTTAGTTCTTCAGACTTTTAAGTTACTGTCATTCCTTTGTACACTATTTTAACCACATTACTATATTTTTATATTTACAATATTAATATGAATAAGTTTCCTGCAGATTTTATATTTCATGTTAGCTATTTTTATTTTAATTATTATCCCATAGTTTTAGTCAAATGACATAAATCAAAAACAAAACTATTCACATTTGTTTTTGATGGCACATCATCATCTTTATAATCTTAATCTTACATGTATAATGTTTATCTTGTGCTGGTAATTTTAATTTTAGTCACTTCTTATGCAGATTAGATTATTATAACAAGAGGACTATAAATTTATTCTTGAATGTTATATTATGGCTGTTGATGCCCAGAATAAAGATACCATTACTACCACTACTACTATTACTATTATTATTACTACTACTAATTTCTAAGCTACTACCTTAAGTAAGACATTGTCTACATATCCAGAGGAATAAATTAGTTACAGGTGGGACAGTAGCATTTTTGGAATGTTATTAGGAATGTTCACTGATCTCTGTTTTATATATCTCCTCCCCCTCCCAATGGACACATAGAGTATAAGCAGAAAAAAAAATCCTTCAGGGATCCAGGTTATGCTCTTCTCTGTTCCTTATCAGGCTGTATTCCTATTTGCATGGCTTACTTTCTTTTTAAGATAAAAACATTCAAAAATGTAATCTCAACCTGAATTACTTCCAGATGGACATTTAATGTGCACTGACAACAGTTAACTGCACCATTTTTCCAGACATCCAGGCACCATTATATTTTGGTCATCAGTCCCTTTGCCATTTTTTTCCTCTAAATATGGAAAAAGTTACTGTATTTGGTAATATATGGAAGTATGGCTTTCCAAAAGTGAGAGTGTTCTTTTGGAAAGGAAATGAGAAATTTGATGGCTCCGGTAATATTCACTCATCCTTTCTCATATTTCTCATCCTTTAATCTCCTAAATATACTAATATACTAATTAATATGAAGGTGCACATAGACAATTAAAATCAATTGCAGAATTTACTAATATACTAATTAATATGAAGATGCATGCAGTTTTTTAAAATTATCTAAACACTCCACTTTAAAATTTATTGAATGACTTGTCTCCATCTACCCATGTTGCCCACTGCAAAAAAGTTTGTTTCCTTGTCACAGAACAAAGAAATACAAATATGAGAATATTATGATAGGAAGAGTCAGTGCAGACAAATAAATAGCTGGCGTGTTTTGAAATGAAATTACATTTTCCCCGAAGAATTCTTCAAAAAGAATATCTGTGCAGATGCAATGAATGCTTTCAGGTATGCTCAAAACTATCTCCATGCTTGGAGGAATAAAGAGTGATATGAAGAGAGAGGTTCAGGTACAACTTTAAGTTCAGAACAAATATGCAGAAGTCCAAAATCATACAGCGATTGCAATTTGATATGAAACATGGAAAGATAATAGTGTTCCATGTACCTTAGCATATAGTCATGCTGGCCACATGACCACATAAATGTTTTCAGACAACCCTGGCTCTCTCAGCTAAGAGCTCTGCCTCCTAAGACTCAGACACAATTGTACAGGGGAAACCATTGCCTTTACCTTCATGAAAAATATAGAACAGATTCCTCTGAGATTCAGCACTCAACATTTATAAGCTGTATAGATATTAAGTTGCTATTCTATAAAGAATAATACAAAACCGAGGAATGTTCATATGTGTACACAGATCCAGTTTTTATCCAGAATTGGTTACTATTTCAGTTTAACAGCACCTGCTCTTAATTTGGTTGCTTTGGAAATATTTCTAAGAATTAAACTAGCTATTAGAAGAAAATTAGAAAAGGAATGTCAGAACTGCTGACATACAAGAACATCTATCTACCATAAAAGATAGAACTGTTGGTAGGTAGACAAAATAAGCGAGCAACTCCTTTAGGTTGAGAGCCGCATTCAGTCTTGTGTCTGAATGATCAGGAAAAGATTGGTAAGAACACAGCAAAACAGGTGGGAAAACATATTACAAAAATATTTGTTACATTAAATAAATGAGCAAATTAAAACAATTGTATTTGGAAGCAGCCAAAAGTTCAACTGAATCGGAGGAATCAGAAGCATCACGGCGAGACTGGTCGGAAAATAGCGGGCTTCGATGAGCCTCACGAAAATTCAGCCAGACAAACTGCTGTTGGGCGGGTCTTCGGACTGGAACCATCTTGGAGAAACGGTGAAGAAGGAGCGGTGCCTTGATGACCAAGAGGAAAAGGCAAGTTCCTTGAAGGGTCGGAGGCAGCTCTCTGAACCGGCAGTGGGGGTGGCGGCCATTAAAATGACTGCTCTGAAGCTGGGGCAACTGGACTAAGGTTTGTGCAGGAGTGATGTTTGAATGGAGTACTGCTACCGAGTGAGTGATTGGCCAATTCACAGGTAAAAAGAAATTTTTTAAAAGCTTAAAAGAGTTCCCAGCATGGACATAAGCGGCTAATTGGCACTTGGGAATTATAATTGGAAGGGGAAGAACAAAAAGGAAGGACTAAAGCCCAAGAAAGAAAACTTTCTACCTGAACTTGGATTTGGAGAAATTTAAAAAAATACAGGAAAAAGAAAACCGAAATTTGCTGGACTATTTCGGAAGATTTATTTAAACAGCTGGGTCTTGACTTTGAAAGGAGGTGAAAAAGAACAAAGCCTTATATTGGAATGGACTAGACTACTGTAATGCCCTCTACATGGGGCTGCCCTTGAAGAGCACTCAGAGGCTTCAACAGGTCCAAAATGCGCCCATGCGGGTTGTGATGGGAATATCTCGTTACTCCCATGTTACACCGCTCCTGCGCGAGCTGCATTGGCTCCCGATTCTCCTCCACGTGTGATTCAAGGTGCTGGTATTAACCTTTAAAGCCCTTCATGGCTTAGGCCCGGGGTATTTGTGGGACCATCTGCTACCACTGGCATCCTCCCAGTGCCCGGTGCACTCCCAGAGTTGGCCTCCTCAGGGTACCATCAGCCAGACAATGTGGGCTGACGGCCCCCAGGGGGAGAGTTTTCTCTGTGGGTGCACCGACCCTCTCGAACGAACTGCTCCCTGAGCTCCGGATGGCCCCTGACCTCCGCTCCTTCCGCCGCGACTTGAAGACGTGGCTATTTCAACGTGCGGGTCTGGACTGATCACTGATTTTATCTGGTTTTATTGATGTCTCAAATTTTAATTTCAAATTGTTTTTAGTAGTGAATTTAGTATTTTTTGTCTTTTGCATTTTTATGTGTTTTTAGAGCTGTGAGCCACCCTGAGTCTCTTGGGAGAAGGGGGGCATATAAATCCAATAAAATAATAAATAAATAAATAAATAAATAAATAAATAAATAAATAAATATTTGAACTGGATATTACTTGGAAATTAAAAAAGAAAGAGAGACTACATGAACTTGAATTTTAATTAAATTAAAATTTAAAAAAATTAAATTGACAATATGGAGCATTGGGAGTATGAGGAACTAATGGAGATGCTTAAAAATATGCATGAAGCATTTAAGGGTAATAAAGAAGCAGAAACCTGGTTAAAATGCATAAAAAACGGGGAAAAGTGAATACAAATGAGAAGAACACAATGTTGAAGGAAAAATAATTGAAGATAAAAAGATAAGATAATTACACTGGGATTGACAGTGACAAAGAAAAAATGGATGGGGGGAATATCCCCCAAAAAAGAAGGGAAGAGAAGGAAATGAGAAAAGACAGTGGGAGAATTATGAGGGTAACAGTTTTAAAAGTTAGAGAAAGGATTCAGGGAAAAGATATAATAAATATAAAAAGAAAAGAAGAAAATAAGAGAATGGGATAAAGGGAGAAAGGGAGAAAAATATAAAGAAGTGGAATTTTGGAGAGGCCAAAAGAAAATGATTAAAAAGGGAAGAATAATGGAGAGAAGGAAGGGAAATAAAGCATTTATTAGTTGATTTGTGTGACTCCAGCCACACAATGTGTTACTAGTAGAAACTGTATCTAAGAAGTAAACAAGATGAAGTAAATTGTTTATTGTAAAATGGATCAGCAGATGTAATATGAAATATAATCTGGTGTAACTATAAAAATAACTGAAATTAAGATATAAAATAGAAATATCTGTAAATGATGAAATAAAATAATTGATGTTAGAATAAGCAATTAGGAATTAAGGAAAATAAGAGCTGGAAGGTTAATTCAGTTAAAAGGTTTCAATGTAAAAATGGAATAAGATGAAATACATTGTTAATAATTAAAAAATGTGATGGGGATTTTGAGAAACATATTCAGTAATGGAGAAAAAATTGAGGTTGCTTGGATACCATTTTGAAAAATACTGAATTGAAAATGAATACAACAATGGAGAGAGAAGAGGAGTAGAGGGATAGAAAGAGGGAGAAGAGAGGAAGGAGAGAGAAGAAAGGGAAAAGGAGGGGAAGAAAGAGAGGGGAAACAAAAGTAGGAGAAGGTCATAAAGGGAGGAAGGAAGGAGGAGTGGGGAAAAGGAAGGGGAAGGAGAAAGAGAGGAAAGAAGAAGTAGAAAAGGAGGGAAGGGATTGTTGTAAAATAAGGGAGACGGAATGGTAGAAGGGCAACCCCGAGTATACTTAAATTTATTAGGATGAAGAACAAAGTAATATGAAAGTTAAAAGAGAATATATATGATTAATAATGGATAACTAATTAAAATAATGTTAAATAATTAGGATTTGAGGATGGATGGTGATACTGTTTATATAATAAGTATAGAAGCATTCAGTCAAGATAAAAAAGTAGGGAAAAAGAATATTGTGGCAGAAATTAAAGCTATGTAAAGTGTATTTGGATATGGATATGAGAAGTTGTATGACTCGGTCATTACTCTGTTCATAAAATATATATGTGAAAGAAAAAATCAATAAAATTTGTTTCAAAAAAAAAAAGTTCAGCTGAATCAAAAGTTGGAAAAAACTGATTAGAAGAACTGGTCTAATTTGGTCAGTGTAGATCAGGGGTGTCAAGCTCAAGGCCCGGGGGTCGGATGCGGACCGTGGGGTGCTTAGATCTGGCCTGCGGGGTTGCCCTGGAAACAGCAAAGAAGTGGTTCTGCCAGTGAAAACAAGAGCTGGCATGCGATTCCCCGAGCTCCGTTTTCACTGGCAGAGGGTTGCAGGAGGCCATTGCAGCCGAAAACAGAGCTCAGGAGCTCATTTTTGCTGGCAGAGTGCTTGGGCTGCCACAAGCGCCCCCGATACATGAGGTCAAGCTGGCCAGGCCCACCCTGGCACCCTGAGGTCAAACATAACCTGATGCAGCCCTCAATGAAATCGAGTTTGACATCCCTGATATACAGTAGATGATACCTGTTCAACCTCTGATTGTACATACCTAGTAGAAGGGAGCCCACTGCCTCTCATGGTTAACGATTCTACTTGTCAAACTGATCTTACTATTAGGATAGTTTTCCATTATTTAACATAGAACCTGCCTTCCTCTAACATAATACCTCAGTTTATTTTATCATGACTTTTAGACAGACTAGTTTATCTTTTGTGAGAGCCTGTTTGACCTAGAGGTTAAGGTACCATGTTAGAAACTGGGAGACTGTGAATTCTAGACCAATCTTAGGCATGCAAGCAGGCTGAGTGATTTTTGGCCAATCACTTTCTCTCAGCCCAACCCACCTCATAGGGTTGTTGCTGTGAGGAAAATAGGAAGGAGTATTAGGTATGTTTGCCGCCTTGAACTATTTATAAAATAATAAAGATGGTATATGAATGGTACATGTGATCACACATGTGGGCGTGCATGTATGTATGTGAACATGTGTCTGTGTGCACACATATATAATGGGTATTATATATTTTTTTCAAATAATACATGCAAATAAGATCTTTCTAAAAATCATATAGAAGAATTTAAGAACCCATTAGGAGGAATTTCCTGACAGCAAGAACTATTAAGCGCTGGAGCAGCTTACCTCCCAGAGTTGTGGGTGCTCCACTTCTGGAGGTTTTTAAGAAAACATTGGATAACAATTTGTCTGGTATGGAATGAAGACTCATGCCTTGGGCGGGGGCAGGGTGGGCTAGGTCCCTTCCAACCCTATGATTCTATGAGCTATGCCAATTATTAAACTGTCTATCAATTATCCAAACAATAGGAAGGAAGATCAGTTCCTGAAGAGGCCTGCAAAATTCAAGTGAGATCCCTTAATGTGACTTCGCTGATTTTTGTTTACAATCAGGAATTGACACCCACATATTCATGAATACTATAGCATCAATAATCTAGAAAACCTCACTACTTTCCCCTCTCCAAATAAATTCATTAAAAAATAAATAAAAATAGAAAACAAAGAAGAGGGGATCAACTTATTTTCCAAAGTACCAAAAGGCAAGACAACAAACAATGAACGGAAACTAATCACGAAGAGAAGCAACCTAGAATTAAGGAGAAGTTTCCTAACAGTGAGAACAATTAACCAGTGCAACAGCTTGCCTTCAGAAGTTTTGGGTGCTCCATCACTGGACGCTTTTAAGAAGAGACTGGACTTCCACTCATCTGGAATGATATAGGGCTGTATTGGTGAACTTATGGCATGCGGGCCGGAAGTGGCACACGGAGCCATTTCCCACGGCACACGAGCCATCACTGCACTTACTTACACCTGTGCGTGCACAGTTCTGGGGACCCAGCTGGTCTTCGGCGCTCTCATTTGCCTGCGTGCAAGAAAACCAGCGTGCAGTGTGAGAATGCACAGATGGCATGGTTGCGCATGCTCTACATGGGGCATGCGCGCACCAGCTCTGCACATGCACAAATGGCGCAGTTGTGCACATGCCGTGGGGGCACGTATAACAGCTTTGCGCATGCGCAGATGCGCAGATGTGCGCACAATTCACAGGGGTGGCACACGAGCCGAAAAAGGTTTGCCATCGCTGATATAGGGCCTCCTGCTTGAACAGGGGGTTGGACTAGGACCTTGAAGGTCCCTTCCAACTCTGGTATTCTGTCTGCTAAAAATAAGAAGCTTTTCCAAGATGTCACATGCATCAGCTGCTCCTCAACTGTCATACACAAAACAGCTATGAGGCCAAACCATCCCTGGACATAATATAAAGTACATATACCCAAGGATCAACAAGTAGTCGAGAAACAGATCTGAACAACCTCAAGCTATATTATAACCAATTAAAACAGATCTAATTAACATCCTCTAGATCAGGGCTGTCAAACTCCCGGCCCATGGGCCGGATGTGTCACGTGCTGGCCACGCCCATACCTGGTTTAGCAAAAGGGGGAAAGTCCCAATACGTCATGTGACGCCACCGTGACAACGTGAGTTTGACACCCCTGCCCTAGATGTACGTGTTATTATGTAGCTACTACTTTCTCAATGTTGTTGCCCAGAGATGGTATGACCTATAATCAGTGGTGGGCTGCAACTGGTTTAACAATTGTTTCTGTGAGCGCGCTCTTTGCCCGCACGCCACGCACCTAATGCACTTGCGTGCAGTGTTCAAAATACAGCAATTTGAAGCTCAGCTGCTTACCTTCTAAGGCAGCCCCGGTAAGTAGAACAGCGGAGGCGTGGAAATCAGCTAAGCCAGAAAGAAGGAAATATAGGGCAGGATAGGGCAGGGGTAGATGGCAGGGCCAGCTGATAGTCAGAACTACCGGTTCACCCAAACCCGTCTGAATTGGCAGCAGCCCACCACTGCCTATGATTGTGCTATTCTCTTGGGTCAAGAAAACGTTTTTTCAGGTTCTGGTGCCTAGACACAATGCTATCAACTCTCTAACCTGTTTGTATGGAGTGGCTAAGGTTCAGTAATATCATTGATAACTGAGGAAAATCTCTATTGGCATTAAGGAAAATATTAAGATCTATCAAACATTGTATATTTTTATCTTCTATTTACTTAGCTTTCTAATTTTTTTCACAGTAAAACAGCCTTTTGAGACAAAGCAATAGTTTAAACTGTGATTTATCTTTGATCCATGAATATATGAAAATTAGTACTTGAAAGAAGCAACTCTTTACAAGAACAATTAGTCAAGCCATTGTATAAACAAAATAAGTACCCTGTTTCCCCCAAAATAAGACTGGGCTTTTGAGCACATGGCAATAAGGCCCAGCGCTTATTTCAGGGTTCAAAAAAAAATATAAGGCAGGGTCTTATTTTCAGGGAAACACAGTATCTCTAACACAGCTGATGGAAATCCAAGTTCTTTTATTGTTTCAAAATACTATTCATGCATATTCCTGCCTCCTAAAAATTTCCTGTTTTAAAGGAGAAAGTACTGTAGTCCTAACTGTAAAGTTTCCTAGTTGTTTCCAAAATACATGGTCAAAAACAATATCAAAGCTTCTATTTAAAAAAAAACAAGATAGAATTACCCAAAAAATCAAGGGATAGTATTAAATGGTCCTAGCTCAGTGACAGACTACATAAACAAGCTCTGTTTATTTTCTTATGTGTCATCTTTTGCCCCTTTTCCTTCACTCCCCTGCAGGTTTCTAACAGCTGAGTGGAATGTGGATTGTTCTCCGTCTTCCACACACACTGTGGAAAAAAAGCACCAGTTCTGTTTCTTTGCTGAGATGCCCACTCACACCCATATCTTACAAGAGGCTGTGAATGGCATTGTCAAAATCTTCAAAGCCTGCTCAGGTGTAAAGCTCCAGTGATTCCTTTTTGTGCTTTATTTGTTCTCTCCCTCCTCTGTTCCCCACTAGGTACATTCAAGCCACTTAACAACCAGGGAAATTGGGGTATAGATGTGGGAATCATTCCTCCCCTCCTTGTTTCCTCATGCAATGACAAACAAGGGCAAAGGAAGAAAAAAAAGACCCACAATTTCTAAGCAGCAGCTTGCTAACCCTTCACTGGGTGAAATTATTTCCCCTTAATTGCCTGGTGGGAATCATTTATTTAGGGAATGGGAATTCTGCCTCTCCTCCCCTCCCCACAACACCAGCTACATGGAGCTATTGAAGTTCAGAGGGGCTTTCACCTGGAGACACTGGTAATTACCCCCTTTATTTTAAAGCTTCTACCTGTAGCTTCGTACTTAGGAATGAACCCGCTCTGCAGGATGGCTTTGTTCCCACTAAATACAGCCCCTGAATAAACAGCCTCAGCAGCAGGAGTGCACAGCAAAGTGGTAATTTCCAGTCCAGCATAATTAGCCAAAATTCTTTCAGCCACCATCTCTGAATAGTACGACTTTGCCAAGGGAGGGTGCCCCATGTGGGAATAGCAACGCCAGACATGCATGCAGGATGCAGACAAAAGCTTCTTGGGGGATCAACATGTTGAGGGAGTGAAGAGAAATGGCACCTCTAACCAGAGAGTTCTCTATGCAAAGGCTGAAGCACACAGGTACCATCACAAAAGGCAGGCTCTCCTATCTTTAGACTGAGCTACACAACTTCTCCCAAGCTCAAAAACTGAATGAAAAAGAAAGTAAGGGTTGTATTAGAAAGTCTATTTTCTTATGATACTTTAATTACTTTGATATCCCAAGGCAGAATTTACAATAAAGTGCTACTAGACCAAATGATTGGAAAACAGCATATTTCACTTACAAATTAAGATGAACCATTTGTTTGTTTGGAATTTTCTCCTTAGAAACGCATTCATGTCCTAGGATATTACGATTGTTGGAAACTTTTTTTTAAAAAAATAATCCTCACTTTGATTCTTGAGATCTGTCCCATGAAAGAGTCAAACAAGATACCACCACAAGTCCCAGCATGCAAAAGATCTTTTAAGAAAATCTAACTCATACACCTACCATTATCTGTTACAAGGGATACTTCTTTAAAGCAAACAGACATGCAGGCAAAAGAAAGGAAAAAAATAAAATATCCTGACCGTTCCAGTTTTTATTGGACTTATTTTCAGTGCTATTCTGAACAACATGAGGACAATTCTTGAAGAAAAGGCATAAAGTACGTGGAATGTCAAGTGTCCTTCACAGCTTTGTTTCTCTCTTTCATCATTTTAAACTCCTTTTCTGCTCCATATGCTTTCATAGCCACCTAGCCATCAACTGGAACCTCAACTACCTCACTGCCTTTTATTTTGCTAAGCGAATTTTTGGAACCTTTAATCACTGATGCAATATATACACACATACATATACACATATACTGCACACATACATTCACATACATGTATACATATATACATGTATATACAATTTTGTTTGTATTTTCCATAGTAAAAATGTACATACTCCTATATAAAACTGGCTAAGAAACAAAGATAAATCCAGAGTCCCACTGATAAGATCAGCTCATAAATAGTGATCAGCTCATAATTTGTGTTCAGTTTGGAGATGTTCCAGAATAGAATAGAGTAGAGTAGAGTAGAGTAGAGTAGAGTAGAGTAGAGTAGAGTAGAGTAGAGTAGAGTAGAACAAAACAGAACAGAACAGAACAGAACAGAACAGAATAGAATAGCTTTATTGGCCAAGTGTGATTGGCCACACAAGGAATTTGTCTTTGGTGCATATGCTCTCATTGTACATAAAAAGACAATATACTTTACCGTGAAGATTTATCAGTTACCCAGCAATTAAAAGCATACAGGAAACCCTGTTAATAAAATTTGATGGCAGAGGCTGCATTGTCAAATTAGGAAAATCATCCAGGTATGTAAAAGGAGCAGACTATGTTACACACTAAAAAATGATGTCTCTATGTAGTATTAAAAACCCCTTATTGCTGGTTACACATTACAGTGAATTTTGATTTCTTACATACATTCTCTGCATATACAGAAAAAAAAAGCCCCACTGTGTGTAGTGAACTTCAATAATGCATACATCCTCTCTGTACTAAGACTGCAGAGTATAGGTACATTCTACAATTTAAAAAGTGTGTCTATTTTGTTTTTCCACATCAATAAAAGAACCATCAGAAATCAAATGCACCCCCCCCCCCCAAAATCAGGCTTCTTACATTGCCCTATTTCAAATATTCAAAAGTTACGAATATTATTTTAGCCTCCAAGAGCAAATACAATAGAATGTACTTAGCTATTAGCTACATCTTTCCACATAATCAGCAACATTCCTCTACACCAGGACATCTACAGTGCTGGAGTTTCTATCACCCTGGTGGTACCCACCGTTTTGATATTGTTAATCATCTTCTGTGCATGCCTATCCCTCATAAATAACTGTAAGGAAGCTAAATCTAGGACTCTTCCCATTTAATTTTGCCTAGCAAATTATCTAATTCATTAAGAATATTTATTGAAATAAAAGCTGAAATTATCACACCAATCATAATCCCATTAAATACTTAACAAACTACCATCAATATTCCATATTTAGTCAGGTTGATGGAGAAAATGATGTCATTTTAATCCAAGGAACTCTTTGATTGAACAGATTATCTTGTCTTTTCTAGTCTTGATTTAGACCTGGATTTGACACAAAGTCAGCTTCAGAAATGCAGTACGTTACTCATGGATTTTTTGATGGCAAACTGTTTACAATGTTGCTAAAGCACTCCACTATGGTCCCACTTTTATCTCTCAATCGCTAGATTCTGGCAGTATTTAGATGAAGATTAGGTAAAAGGTAAAGCAAGCATCAGGATGGTTCTTGTCAACCACTTGGGCCAGATTTGAAGTACATATGGGAAAGGCCCAGCATCAACAAGCAGTCTAGAAAGAGAGCAGAACTTTCTCTAACCCTATTATGGTAGAAGTACAACTGAAGCAGACTCAAATAATAAATATAGTGATTTTGTTGTCTATTTAAGCAACTTAGAGCTGCCCATTTCACAATATAGGTGAACAAGCCATAAACAAAAACATACTAAATATAATCATATACCAATAGAAGAGAATATTTGTAGCTCAGGGTTTAACTATGGGGTTGTTTCTTGAATCTAGAAACAGATGAATTGTTATCTAGTTGGGTAATGAAACATCTGCAAGAAAACAACCGAACTCACAGAACACCAAGGACCCCACATAAACATAGGCCTGGATATAAAACATTCCATTTTCAACCCATAAAGACCAAGCAAACTATTTTACCAGCAAGGTTGAGTTAATCTCTATGCCACATGTCTGAAGGAATATTACTTAAGGCAAAAAGGGCTATCCAATTCTCTCAGGGAATGCTGTTCCATAGGGCAAGTGCTGCACCAGAGAAAGAACCATTCCTAGGCTTCCTTGAATGACATTTCTTAGTAGTAGAAGGGACCTGGGAAATTCCAACCCTGACAGCTCTGAAGGGGCAAAAATCAATAGGTTGCATGCTTTATGCTTGAAATTATACTTTCAAGATGGTATGATTTATAATTGCCCCATTATCATGGAACAAATAAAAGTATATGGCCTTTTTTCCAGCATAAACAAAAAACCCTTTTTGGTAAGAGACATTAACACTTTTTTCACCAAAGTTCCATTTTTTAAATTAATTCAGATCATGGCAAGTTATAGATCTTGTGGATGTGCCCAAGGTATATACAGAGATGGCTTGTCCCTTGTCAATCCCAATTTATTATATACCTCACATACCCTGAGCACATCCACAAGATACTTAACACAGAACCGTGGTGATGCAGTGGTTAGAATGCAGTACTGCAGGCTAACACACTCCAGGAGTTCAATTCTGAGCAGCTCAAGGTTGACTCAGTCTTCCACCCTTCCAAGGTCAGTAAAATGAGGACCCACACTATTGGGGGCAATATGCTGACTCACTGTGAAGTGGTATATAACTCTAAGTGCTATTGCTATATAGACATAAGTATCAATCTAGATTTGGAGCTATACATCTAAATTCTAAACAAATTACAAAAGATACCCAAGGCTGCCCACCTACTGTATATAGGTCAGTGCAGATGCACATAGATAAAGCAGAATGGAAGAAATGCTATATTCTAAGAAGCAAGGATTCAAGCAACAGGTATGCCATTAAACAGCTGCCCTCCACTTTGAAATTTCCGAATCTAAAAAAAAGAAACAAAAAATGAAAAACAGCCTTGTGGTTATCTTCAAACAAACTGTTCCTTCCAATTATCCTTTTTTTCTTTATCTTTCTGGAGTGGGGAAAGATAACAAGCACTGACTTCTGATTCCTTTTCTGAAGGAAATAATCTGCTGCTGGTGGTTTTAAGCACCAAGCGTTTGCTAATAAATCTTTAAGCCATCCATCACTTCTATGCAGTCTGCACTCCTCAGAGGAAATGGGCCTCTCCCTCCAATTAGCCAACCATGGAACAATCTTCATTTAACTTTTTCATCAGGTGAAAAAAGGTGTTCAAAGTAAGCACTGCACTTTATGAGATGGGGAGGAAGAAAACTGAATTAAATGTATCATAAGAAAATTTTTCATATAAATATATACACACACACACACACAAATAATCTGAACATCGCAGTGTACATATAACACCTGCTCTTTCAAAATTTGTGAAGACATTAGATTGAAATGAACCAGAGTGAATATACTCTATTTTTCCAAAATCTCTTTTCATACTATCTCCTGCACCAATCTATACCAGCATTAGTAACTATTTCAAAATGATCAAAACTTTTCTGTTAGTTTACATTTCTCTCACTTTGCCATGTCTTCCAAAGTTTCCCAGCAGAACTTAAAAGGCCCATCACCCAATTACTTCTTTTTCTAATGAATACTTCATATTTACATATTGTAACAAGTTTAAAATACTGTACATGTATTTGAAAACCATCCTGTACAGCAGGTTGCACTTCAATAATATGGTCTTTAAGCAGGTCGCAAACAGCAAAATATCAAATTCTATACAAATAAATTATAAGCAACATCAGAATATATAATAACATAATTATCAATATAGTCACACAATGTAGCCCTATACATTATCAGACCCAATCTTGCTACTCTCAAGTAAGTAATTGTCATGCATCAGTGTCAAAATGCACCCTGGAAAGTCACATTTTCAAAAAGCAAACAAACCCTTCTGGATGCCAACAATAACAATGCAGTTCTTCTATTAGGCAGAAGGGTATTTCATAGGAGGACAGTTCCTGCAAAAATGCGGAGTCCCTTTTTCCTACACTTTGCAGCAGGTAGGGAATCTCACCAAACACTTTCCGCGGGCAGATTATTTAATATTCTCAATAGAAATGAAAGAACAGGATTTTTAAAAAAAAACAACACCTAGAAACTTCACAGCTGAGATCACTTGAACTTTCTGTATCATGCATCAAACTCTTAATCATTTATGCTGTATCAGAATCAATTATGTGAATCAATTAGAGAAGAAAGCCTCTCTCCTTACTTTTACTGAAATTATAATGCATAGGTAAGAAATAGGAACAGTACTTAAACTTTATTAAAGTTTTTTTTAATCTCTCAATCATCAAATATTTAACTATTTTGTAAGCAATTTTAATTGGAAAAAATCATTACGATGGCCTGTACCACCTCAGATCTACTATTCTGGATTGTTGTGTATTTCAAATACACTTTCTGTATTTGAACTGGTTCTCTCTTGCTCAAAAAAAAATAGAATGGCTATTAAATATTCTATTATTCTATCTAAGTTCAATGTTGTATTTAAAAACTGAGTTCCATGCAATAAACATGATAATTTTTTGGTATTGTTTTCAGCTTCCTCTTCTTTTTTATTTTCTCTGTCTGTTTGCTTGCTTTATACTTTTATTTCTTTTCACTTTCTATGTAAATTCTTCAGTTTTCCTAGAAAAGGAGAGGAAATTTAAATCTGAGGTTTACTGTTGCTGTTCTTGTCATGCTAAAAAATTATTTAACATAATGCCTAATCATTGCTGTGCCTTTTATTGTATATAACTCATGAAAGATAAATTATGATGAAATAGCTCATACATGTACAAGAAAACTGCCATTATATGAATATGAATCCCATTCTTGACTTGATATACTTTTCTATTCTGTCCAAAATATTATACAGGGATTCAGATACATGGCAATTACAGGCACAAGATCTAAGCTATTCTCATATACATGGTAGTTTGTCAGCAGGTAGTTTCATTCTTATTATTTGTGATACATTAAAATCCCCTTTATCTTATTTCATTTCTAAAGGTATGAGAAATGCTCAGGTAAGTATTATGGACGCTGAATATCTTGTTTAGGTTTTTAAGTATTTTCTTCAGCATTACGATAACCTGATGGAAAGCTTAGTATTTAGAACTTTAAAAAGCAGTACAGCTAATGTACTTCTTCAAATGTAGCCTACAGCTCCAAAACTGGATTATAGAACAAAACATATAAACTCTAAACATAAAATATTGTGCATCTGTGTATATTAATCTGTAAACATTGATAGTTAAAGACTAGGTTTCTTTGTCCGTTATTTTCGAATGTTTATAAATGTATAAACTTAGATGAGTATTTTTCTTTAAGAAAGCACTCTGTGAAGAGGCCCAGCACCCTCTTCCCCTAGTAATGAATCCTTGAAATGGAATGCCCTGCACACCAATTAGGAAGAAATGCTAATTTTCTCCAGTTGAGCACTCCCTATAGATGTATCTAATTTGTTTCAATGCTTTCATCTCTCCCCTCCATTGCATTTTCATTTAAAGGTTATGATCTGTTTGTGCCCTTCATGCTGCGCCCTGACAAGACACCCCTATGAGAGGGCTCTGTGCCCCCTGCAACCTTTCTAACCTCTGTCTTGAACAAAAATCAAAGCTTTTCCCCCTGCCCAATAGAGGGGCACAGGGGAGAACAAGCAGGAAAATGGGAAGAAAAATAATCATTAATATAATCACAACCTTGCCACTTTCAATGAACGATCCCCTATTCTAGAACCAATGCAAGTTCTTCAAACATCACTGATGCTTACTTCTGCTTTCAAAGGAAATCAAACTATTTGCTTGTGATATAAATATGTCAGTGCTAAAATGACTGTTTGAACAATCATCATGAACACATCATTTCAAGCATTAAAATACACCAGAGGATAAATGAAGTATGCATTCTTCTAAAAATAATCCAATGGAATGGGGGGAAGGGGAGAGACAGGGAAGTTCAATTCCATAATCAAAGTAGATTATATTAATTTGCTTAATCAAATTCAATTTCCTTTCAGGACATGAAGTTTATACAAGAGTTGTGTTACACCAGAGAAGGATCCCTTCCTCCTAGAATTCTGTTCCCATAGTATTAAGACAAGACCTATGGTAGATCCACAAAGTTTACATTAGCATCAATAACATTTTCTCACTCAAATTTCCCAAAATATACTGAGATGCACATTGTCTCCAATTCTGTCATCCTGACTAGTAGCTATTCATAAAATTATTCACTATGACTTTTTTTCTAAACCCCTATAAAGCTAGCAAAGTTAACAGCCACCACTGTGGCTATTAAGTTTGCTAGTTTTCTAACAGATTTCAAACAGAAATTACAGAGTTGGAAGGGACCTTATAGGTCATCTAGTCCAACCCCCCTGCTCAAGCAGGAGACCCTACAACATTTCGGCCAAATGACAGTCCAGTCTCTTCTTGAAAGTCTCAAGTGATGAAGCCCCCACAACTTCCAAAGGCAAGCTGTTCCATTGATTAATTGTTCTCACTGTCAGAAAGTTCCTCATTTCTAGGTTGAATCTCTCCTGGTTCCATGAGGTGCCTGGGGCGGAACCATCTCACCGGTTCTGCCTCTCAGCAGCGGGGAGCAGCGGACTGAAAGTCCAGCCTAAGGAGGAAATGATCGGACCATGACGGGTTGAATAGTCAACTCCCCACTACCCAGATCATTTATCCACTGTCCAGAGATAAAAATCAGGTCGAGTGTATGTCCTCTGCTATGAGTTGGGTCCTGAACAACCTGAATCAGGTCCATGGCCATCATGAAGGCCATGAACTCCCAAGCTATCTCAGTTGTCTCACCGATAGAGGGAAGGTTAAAGTCCCCCAGGACTATAAGCCGGGGAGCTCAACCACCAATTTGGCTAAGACATCAAGCAGCGCAGGCAGGTCCGAAGACACGCAGCTGGGAGACAGGTACATGATCAACTGGCCTGACTGAACTCCAGGATCCCACTTCAAGAGGAGGGACTCACACCTGCCTATCTGAGGGACAGTGGCCTCAGGACAGAGGCACTCTAATAACCACCACCACCATTCTGCCCCTGCCCTGGGCTTGCTGGTGAAGCACCTGGAAGCCTGGTGGGCATAATTCAGAGAGAGGAACTCCTCCCTCCTGGCCCAACCAGGTCTCCATGATCCGTACCCCCCCAAGTCTGTACCCCCCTCATCAATAAGCTCTTGAACGAGGGAAGCCTTATTCACTACAGACCTGGCATTCAAGTACACCAGGCAGAGTCCAGGGTCCTGCACTCCTGTACCCCCAAGGGAGTGAGGAGAGCAATGAGGGACAGAACATGCCACCGCTTGGATACAGTGGGGGTGCATTCCCCTACTGTTATAAAGCCCTCTACTCCCACCCCATCTGCCCCTCCCAGTCATCACTGTGATCGGAAGACCCTTCCTCTGCTGAGCTCCTTTCCCCTCCTGACCTCCGCCCCCCTGCAACTATCTGCGGGTCTGGGCTGATGATTAGAGGGCCCCCCCAGGCCCTTTGAACCCCCTCCCTGATCCCCTTAAAATCCGAGCTAAAAAATGTGATAAAAACCCCTCAAACCCTGCTTTAAAACATGCCACCTCTCAGGGTCCCAAAACCCGTCATCAAGGGAGATCTTGTGCAAGGAAGATGACCAGACCTGCGAGAGGAGGGAGTCTCGCAGTGCATATAGTTCCACCGCAGTATAAGCTAGCTGTCGAAAAGATGGACGGTAAGGGGACAGCTGCCGGAGCCGGTTGATGAACAGTCTGGAGGAGGGAAACACCGATGGTAACAATGTGGTAACAAGATGGTAACAGGAACCTGGAACTCCACTGCCCTCTCACGGCAGTAGAGAGGTCACAAGGCTGCATCGAATTGCTGGTAGGTAATGATGATCTCAGCCACCTTCTCACGACGGCTGTGCTTGCAACCAGCAGGCAATGGCATCCACCAGCAATGGAGCAGCAGTAACAACCCCAGTGGTCCCCTCAGGTCCTAAATCCAGCGGGCGAACCCCTTCAAACAGCCGGGAGGACTGGTCGGCTGAAGATGACATGATGGAACAGCGACAACCAATGGTGAGGCAGTGATGATGACCAAACCAGCCATCAGATGGAACCAAAAGCCCGGGGGCGCAGGCAGCAGCCATGATGGTATGGCCAGGCGCCAATGGCTACAAGTCTAGCACCCCTCAATATGTCCAGTCCATGCCCCATTGGCAGAAGCCCAGAAAGTAAAAACCAGGCAACAGCGATGGTGGCCTTAGGAAGAAAAAGGCCTGGCCGCCAAAGGTGAAGTGGCAGCTGCCACCATGGTAGTGCAGGGCCATCAAACAAGTCCCCAGGTAGCCGCAGCAAGGCCAGAGTGCCAGGCTCAACTGCCGCAGCAATATCCAAAACAGCTGCGGCAGGAGTATCCAAGCTGCCGGGGCTGAGCCGGAGGGAGGGGGAGGAGCGAGGAGGGGGAAACAACCATGTTGGAAAATCCACTACCCCCAATCATCTCTAACGGCAACTCCACTCCCCCACATAGTCTCGGAGCCGATCTGGGCAGGGTACTGAGGCTTCGGGCCAACTGGCTCAGAGAAGACCAGCTGAAAAACAGCTGAGATGAGCCAAGCCAGGTGACTCAACCTCTCCGTCATTCCATCTTGCTGCTAAATGCCGCCATTTCGCTACCGCTGCCGATGAAACATACCCCAGGCTCTCACCTCATTCTCCGTTGTTCGTGTGCTCAACTGAACAATGGGGAGCTCAATGGAGCCTCCGGACATTCTCCCAGCTGATACGGGGACCAGAGAAAGCAACAGGCCCCTCCGGCTACCAGAAAAAGCTGAAAAAAACCCATCTCGCCCAGGAGCTCAGCCGCGGCAAAGCGCCATCTTTTCTCCAGAAATCGTGGATGCTCCAACACACTGGAGGCTTTTAAGAAGAGATTGGACAACTATTTGTCTGAAATGATATAAGGTTTCCTGCTTGAGCACAGAGTTAGACTAGAATAGAGTTCCCCAACCTTTCTGGCTTTATGGACCAGCAGGGGGAGGGGGAGGGTTCTGCATGAGTGGCAAGCAAGCACACATGCATGCACAGTTCCATTTAACAGATTAACAGAGTTGGAAGGGACCTTATAGGTCATCTAGCCCAACCCCCCCCCCCCGCTCAAGCAGGAGACCCTACACCATT
>JANHFM010007483.1:180571-194243 GCA_032468115.1 Grayia smithii | reverse complement strand
CAGTATCCTTCCCCTGCCACGCCCACCAAGCCACACCCACAGAACCGATAGTAACAAAATTTAGATTTCACCCCTGGGTTAATTGTTCTCACTGTTAGGAAATTTCTCCTTAATTCCAGGTTGCTTCTCTCCTTGATTAGTTTCCACAAAAGGTGCCAAGTCTGGAGCTTCCTCGCCAGCATTGGTCAACTCTGAACAGGATCCGTACCCAACATGGTGTCTGCCAGGACTCATTCTTTAAGTGGGGTCTTGTCTTTACCCCACAGTGTGACTGTGGTGCTCCTTGACAAAATATCCACCCCATTGTGTCCGAATGTCCATCAGGAGCTCATACTGACCCAATGTCTGATTCTTTCAACATAGACTGTCCTGTTCTTGAATGGCTGGATGGACTGGACATTAACATTTGAACCTCTATAAGTCCATGTATTGCCATACGCTCAATAAACCTTTCCATCCATTGCTTCTAGTTCTGTCTTCAGGTGCTCTGGAGAATAGGTTGACCCCCTCTTCTTGGTGGTAAACCCTTAGATAGAGGAAGCTATGGTGATATTGATGTTATTTAGGACAGGTGTCCCCAACTGGTGGTACATGGCCCAGTGATGGCCTACAGTCCTTTAGGAACCCAGCTGAAGTTGTGGGCGAGCACATGTACGTGAATCCACTGCCTTCGCCTCCTTTGCTGGTCTCCTGAGGTGGAAAGACCACTGATTTAGGAGACGGGAATGACTGAATCCACTCTTCTTTCTTTTCTTCTCATAGGAGCTTCCAGTTAAAAAGATTGTCAGAGGATTACAAAAGCTCAATGATGAATTTCAGCCTGGGAGATCTGGATGTTACACCGAACTATTATACATATGAAAATACCAGTGACTCATATAAATTCAAAGAAGCGATCACCTTTTTGGGTTCAGTATGGTTTCCTTGGCTAGAGATTTCTTTCATTATCTGTTGTATTGGGTCTGTGGGCAATGGCTACATCATCTGGCTCCTTGGCTTCCAGATTAAGAGAAACAATTTCACCACATTCATCCTTAACTTGGCCATTGCAGACTGTGGGTACCTTGCGTCTGTATTTCTATATAATATCTACCTATTGACCTATTTTCAAGGAAGTGAAATTTTATATTACATCTGTGCCTTTTTCTCCCACATGATGTACCTCAATGGAAACTTTCTTCTGACGGCTATCAGCATTGACCGGTGTGTGGCTGTCCTTTTCCCAATCTGGCATCACTGTTCCCGGCCAAAACATTTGTCCTCCAGTGTCTGTGTCCTCCTGTGGATCTCGTCTTTCCTCCTGAGCGGAATTATGACAATTATGAAAGCCTTTTTAAATGACAGACTGTTCAATCTCCATTTCTTTGTGACTGCAATAGTTTGCCTTCCATTGATCTCACTCTCAACCGTGGTCCTTTTCATCAAAGTGTGTCTTAAATCAAATCAGAAGAATCAGGGGCGGCTTTTAGTGATGATTTTAATTACTCTTCTCTGTTCCCTCACCCTTGCTTTTCCATTAAATGTCTTTTTGCTGATTCTTAATTTATTAAATGTTCAATTTGGACCTAACGAGATCCATTGGGAGGCAGGTATTGTAATGTGCTCCTGCCTAAACAGCGCTATTAATCCAGTGATCTACTTTCTAGTTGGGAGAAAAAAAGGAGCTAAGTCCAAGGAGAGTATGAAGGTCATTTTGCAGAAGGTCTTCAAAGAAGGGGAAGCTATAGGAGGAAGATAGAAGAGCTCAAACCCACTTACAAGATCTCTGCGCTTCTTCCGGTGTAGCAATGGTTGATTTCTACTCAGGGTTGTAATCTTATAGGTGGGACCAAATCTCTTTCAACATATTGACTCTTTCATCTGAATACACATAGAAATAATTGCATTTTAAGGAAATGTCTTCATCAATCCACATCTAATGATTTGCAGAACATGAACTGCATGGCGGTTTATAAACTACTCAGCTTATTTTGCTTTCTAGAAATAAGATTTTTTTTTTTCAAATACAGGGGAAGCACCAACCACACCTGACACTTCCAGATGTCAATTAAAGGCAGTTAATTCATGAAGTGAAGCAACAATAAGTAAAAATAAGAAACCAGGTCAAATTCAGCAATGAATGTTAAAGCTTTAATCGGTTACTAAAATGGGAAAGAGCAAGAGGGATCGTTTTCAAGCATGCTCCATCCCTTGGGAGCAACAGAAGAGGAAAATAGGAGCATGGCAAATACCAACATTGACATTATGTTTCTAAGAGGGCCTAAATGCTTACAGATACTGCAGGTTGGTAGAGAGAAAAACAAGAGTTTTGTTGTTGTTGTTGTTGTTGTTGACTTGGTTTTGTTCCCATTTTTCATGCTTAAACTCTAAGTAGCAACGGTCAGCTCTGGAAGCCATATTAGGAGGCTTCCACACTGCCATCTTCTCCGCTGTGGGAAAGTAGGAGGGGGGATTTGGTAGAGGGGGATCCTACACAAAATAGCATTCCTCCTGTTGGTCAAGGTCGGGACAGTCCTGCATCTGGAGAAGGAGTGGTTGGAGTGAGGTGTCGAGATGGCATGGAAGATGATTGGAGCATCTGATCGGCTGATGAGGGAGGAGATGGTTTTGGGAGTTTTGATATCCTGAGGGCAAACCCGGAACTCTCAAATTAGGGTTTTCCCAGATGTGCCAGTTTACTTGCTCAATTAAAGGAGAACTTTGAGAGATGTTTACTTCAGAGTTTTTCATCGAAGAGGGGTTAGATAAGACCTTGGAATAAATCATCAAGTTAAGATAGAATCCATATCATTTAACAACTTTTTGATTATTTTGCTATTATCTGTGAATGCCACCTTTAGCTGTAGACGTAAAATTTAAGCGACCTTATGCTGATCAGCAAAAACATGTAGTTCATAATCAATATTGCTGCAAACTTTTCTCTTTATTTTTTAAAGGTCTAAGTTATCTAAACAACAGAGTGTTAATAATCTCCAGTCCGTAGTGTATAAATACCACTGTAACCAAATAATATACAAGCACACCAGGGGGAAGTTGCGGGTCTTATTCCAGACCACCACAATAAAGCAAGTATCGCAATAAAGTCAAGTCACTTAATTTGTTTTTGGTTTCCCAGGGCATGTAACAAAGTTTTAGGAATTAGCTTCACACTGGAATAAAAATAGTGTCTAACTTCTGCTTCACTAGCACAGCATCCAGTTTCCATCATCCACTGAATTTCAGCACTGTGCCTGGCCCAATAATGAGCGGATTTTATGAGGTCCAAAGTCTTCAAGTCCTCAAATGCATTATTCAGAACTGAAGAACTAACACCGTTAGGTTAAACAGGTTCTTCAAAGAAACAACCCCCCAAAATCCATTTGTCTTTTGGAAAAGCACCTTTGGGAGATGGACAGAAAGGCATATTCAGGCAAGGATGTTAAGCTTCCTGGTCCCCATCCTCACATTTTTAATGACCAAAGAGGGAAAATAAACATTAAAGAGAAGATAGTATCAAAACCAAAGGACAGACTGTACAGTTGACTGATCGTGATCAGCTGGGTCTCTTCCTCAGTGGTCAAAGTCCTATTTATCAGCTGAGAAATCCAACTGTCAGTGAAAATGAGTTCTTTGGCTTTCTCACATCAATCAATCAATAGTCTACTTAAATCAGAGCATCTTCAAAAAAAATATAACGTGGAGAACAATTTCCCCTGTTCCCCAAAAGCTTTGTTTAAGAGGAGATGCTACATTTCTGAACAGTTCTTCCAAATTTAACTCTGTCTGATTTGACTTTTGGTTCTCTTGAGGCTCAAAGCAGCTCTCTCCTTTCTACACTGACTGTTGGTGATTGTCTTAGACAACATCTCGGTGTCACATGGTGCTAGATGTTGATTATACAAGCTACAGAGGATGTGTGCATCTTTTAGGTTTTCTTTTTCATGTCAGAAGCAAACGCTCTGCATGTTAGTTTGGGAGATCTCTCCTCACCTGTTATGCTGGCACTGCTTTATATAAAACCATCTCTGAAGATTTCTGCTCAGGTTCTACTTCCAGGTACATCCAAATCTGCAGACAGTTCTTTGAACCTCATAACTCAAGATCGGGTGGTTGAACTTTCATTCTGTTGATGGATTTCATCTAAGTAGGACTTAAAGATATTTGCCTGCAGGTCCTGCCATCCCTGGTCACTTCAGCTCTCAATATTGTGACACAATAATCTTCCACCAAAGTTCACCAACCTTGAAGAGTTTGGACCATCTCTTTCAGGTACGTTATAATTTTGGAAGGTTTAATTAGACCCAGGGATATGCAAGCAGAGCAATAGCCGTTCTTTCAATAGCTGTGTATTTCTTACCTGATATTTATAGGTTGACTTGGTTTTGACTCCTTTTCCAACCTTTTAGCCATCATGACAGAACACTACAAGTATGTCAGAAGCAAATAAATTATTTATTTATTTATTTATTTTATTTCTATTTATATCCTGCCCTTTTCTGGAGACTCAGGGCGGCTTACAGTTTCGAGCACATCTCAAGTGCTCAGCAAATTCCTTCATTCCTTGTATATGCCTGCTTCCAAGCGGCATTTTTACAAAGTCAGCTTATTTCCCCCAACAATCTGGCTCCTCAGTTTAACTACTGGTGAGATTCGAACCAACAGTAAATTGCTGGCATCTGGAACTAAGCTGAAACACTTAGCCAGACCATTAATTAACTGCACCACCAAGGCCCTTTTTGATACATGCAGATCAGGGGTCCTTTCTACTTACCTTTACTACCAGTTATCTTCCTGCACGCGCTTTGCGCGTGATCGGCGCACGCACACTAAGGTTTTTTCCGGAAAAACCATAAGTACAGGCGCGCGGGTGGGCCCAGCTCCCGGCCGCGGAGAACCGGTTCGGTGACGTCACAACATCACCGCTACCGGACGCACGAACCGGGCCGAACCGGGGGCAACCCACCACAGATGCAGATCCCATTTCCAAGGATCCACTGTATATGGGGACATATTATTGAATACAGCACTGCACTTCATGCCTCTATAATACAAGAATTAAGCATTACAGAATGCATGGCATCAGAATTGTGGAAGAAATAGAAATAGTTTGAAATATTACATATTTCAAACTAGTGCTTATAATGGGCCATGGGCAACAAGAATAGTGCTGGAATTTTGATAGTAAGTGAGACTGCGCTTTTTATTCAATTAAAATGTATGCTCACACCAAAATATGCAGAAACAATAACTAGTAAATTTGAAAATTTGTATGATTATTCACTGTGGCAGGTATATATGAAACCTTTGCCTTCTAAAAAAAGAAGCATGGTGAACCACATCACTCATTCAAAGGCCAAAAGCAGAAGAAAATCACAACTTCCTTATCCTTAAATCCTTTAGAAACAGTACCAAGAATCAGATTACTGGCTGAAGCAAATCCAATATAACTCATAAACATCAACAAACATTAAACAAAATTAATTGAAGTGATCTAAAAAATATTGGGAAGTAAAAGAAAAAGAGAACAAGGACCATGAAATTGTGAAAATGTAATGCACTGTGCAAATGAGTCGGATAGTTCAATAGTGGGGGGGCGGGGAACAGAGTACAATACTAAGTATTAACGGTTTCCCCATATTTAATCTTATTTCATAAATTATTCTGAATATGTACAGCTCTTATATGTATTATATGAATTATATAGATTTGCTGTTATTAAGAGAACCAACTCCTTACTTTGAATGGCTATATAGTATAGTTTTTGAAAAAGATTGAAATAAAAGCTGATTTTGTAGTTTCAAGTAAGAACTGACTGCTTGGTCATTTATTTAACCTATTTAACAACTATTGCAAATCAAACTATTTCAAGGTTTTATTTTCACCCCCACCTCAAATGAAATAAATAAAACAGTAAATCAATAAAATAAAATCAAACCTTTCAATTTCTCAAATCTTAGTGATCAGTTCAGTGGGGGAAATATATATACAACTGGAATATTGTTCAAACCACTCGCATCTTTTTCTGCGCAAGTAACTACAAAATAAGGCTTTTGAGTTATAAAACTGATTCTATCATGACAAAATTTTTTAAACTTCTTCTTATTGTAGGATACGCAACTCTGTGAACAAAAAACGTTACGTTAGATGTGTATCCATATATTGAAGAGATTTTTTTTCAATGTCCTTTTTGTTACCTTAATAATGGACTAATAGCAATAGACCAGACCCGGTCTTCTGTCTGTATTGTATGCAGACACTGCCCAGCCCTGCCCGATGACAAGGACCAAACCTGAAGAGAGAAAAAGAATGAATGATGCATAATAAGATAATGTAGTAATAGTTATTGTGTTGAAAAAAAAAAAATCCTCCCAATGAGATACTTTGAACACATTCTTAATGTAAAACCTCTGTTCTATTATTTCAGTTACAAGATTTTAGGAGAATAACATTGTTTATAACAATGAAATAATAGAATGCCATACACTTAATAGTAATTGTACATTATATATTATTTGTTCCCAGTTTAAAATGGTTTGTGAATGATTTTACAAAAAACAGGTATTGAGGTAGAGAGTAGATTAAATGTACATTGCAGAACTTGTTTCAAATTCTAGAATTTCTCTTTAACCTCCAAAATTGATATTCTACTTTTCATATCCTAAGATCTGGTTCTCACTCCATTTATCCTCCTCCCTATTAAAAATCTTAGGGGTATTCAAAGTTGGCGTAATTGTTTGTGTTTGTTTGTTGACATTGATAATGTTTAGGATTGCAGGCTATTCAGTGTCAGTGAGGAATTTGGCACCTAGTGTCAGCAAAAGCAGCAGAAAAAACTTAGCTCTTTTAATGCATCCCTATCTCATAGAGGTTAAAAATATTGCTAGGAGCATGCTATCTGGTGCCTATCAATGTGGAATGTGCATTAGCAGCTACTCAAAGCTGAACCCTAATCAACACTCACTATCCTTCCAAAGCACCCAATGCACTTACAGCTCCCATTAGGGGACCTAATAGGGATTCCCTTCAAGTTAGGAGTTAACACAAGGAAAATGTCAGGGTAAAAATAAAAGCAATTCTCTGCTCATGAGGATCAGGCTTGAAGAGTGTTAGTTGAGCCAGATTCCTTTCTGCCTTGAAAAAAAAACCAATGAAGACAATTAAAGGAAAATTCTCTATGACTTTCAAAATGCCCCCAAGGTCATGAGATGCCTTCAACTTCAGAATAAGAGAGCAAGCACACTGGACCCTACAGAATTCTGCACAGTGGAATATCCACCATAATTAAATAGTTATCTATCTTCTCATAAATACTTGGTATGCATTTTTACAGTTCTATTAAATCAGTAAAATCTCCAAGTCGAACTGTGACATAGAAAATGCCCCATATCAAAATATGCTGTCTTGAGACAAATTCCACTGTCCTATTGAGTCGTTTCTATATGGTTATATGGTTTGGGTCACTGTCCCATTTCAAATCATATGAATGATGTAACAGTAACACATATTATACTTAATTATGCTTTTTACAACAGCTTCTGGGGACGAATGCAGAAACTTCCAAATTACATAGAATTGTTTTTCAGTAAATGCAGAAATTATTTCTGACCTATATAATAAAAATAAATCCTGGTTCTAAAAATAATTATCTTAAGGCATTCAGAGGAGAAATAGAGAGAAGGAAATACTTAAAATAGATGCGTATACTTCCAACTGTATTTTTCCCAATCTGTTTTTGATTTTTGATTATTTTTGTCACATCTTTAGGACATTTAAGGAAGTAAAACAAGTAAAATATTCTGTTCTGGGCTTCTAAACACTTTGTCTTGGTGCCTTTATCCAAGGACTAGATTAGTTAGTTAGCAGGACTTTGGCATTGGGTTTTTATTTGTTCGCAAGGTTAAATATAAGAAGTACATACTAGTCGCAGCCATTAACTGTCTTTATGTACATTGACCTGATACCACAAATATACAGTATAATGTATGTGCCCACCTTTGCTGTTCTGTCTCGGGAACCACTCACAATGATAGACTCTTGGCAATCCACACAGTTCACTTCCTGTTGATGCCCAAGTATCTTAAAACTGAAGGAACCATTAAGTTTATGGAGGGCAATATTTCCATCTCTAGAAAAGAAAATCACATGCAAGAAAATCACCATCTCAGATAAGATCATAAGGTATATAATACTGTTGCATATGATGAATAGCTGGGCATATCCAGATGAGGGACCTGTTATTCTTCTGTAAGTAAGCCAATTTACTGGATTCTGCTTTAAATTACTCTAGGCTGCAGTCACTAGATATGTGCAAAATTACAGCAGAAAAGGGAATTAGTGAAATAATGGTTCTTCAGGATCTTACTGGGGTTATAGTAGAAATATCAGCAGAATGCAAGTTTCACAACATAGAGTCCAGGATATATTTAAAATGCTGATAAATTCTGCATACGAAAAGGTGTCTACAAATTGATCCTAAAATATACCTTTCTATATATTCTTTTTTAAAAATCAGGTCTACAGTTTTAATTTCATGAAAATTACCAGCATATACAGATATAGTTTGACACATTTGATGACAATTTTTCAAAGAATCAAGATTACTGCATTATTACGCAAACTCAATTCCTATTGTGAACCAAGAACATCAGATTATTTATATACCTTTTCAATAAAATTCAGAATCTTCCTTTATTTCAGTATTATACATTCCATACCCATGTCTTGTTTTTTGGTATTATTTGAATTTTGGTGTAACAGGAAGAGGCAAGGAACTACAGTACATAGCTCACTATTATAAAGCTTTCTTCGTAACCAATAGAAAACAATCACACAATTCAGGTGTTCTAAAAGTCAGTTGTTCCTGTTCTAGTTCATCTATATATCAATGCTAACACCCAACAATCTTCATTCTCCTCCCAGTTTCTCTTCAAAAAGGAACTTACCCTCCTCCACTGATAATATGGCCATTATCAACTACAAAACGGCACACGTCTTCCCGGTGACCAGAGAAAACAGTCTGAGGATAGCATACCAAATTGGTATCTTTAGGGTGGAGCCAATAAAGGTGGATGTCTTCTGCTTGGGATAGATAGAGGTAATCACCATCTAGTTGCATCCAGGGCATTAAACTGGAGAGGAAAATATTTTAAATAGAAATCAGTGTGTATGTCATTTGGGTAGCCATATATATTTGTTTAATAAATTAATAAATCAGTCAATTTCCACTTGATAATGGTTTCATGTGGTATTTATACCAAATGCATAAATATAATGTATAAAAATCAATGTAAACATTATATACCATATATCATATTTGTAATCTGCTGTGCAACTACTAGAACTTTAAATGCATTTTCTATCTAAAACTACACCACAACATTGGTAAAGTACAACATCTGAAGGAGAGTCAATACTCAATCTAGCTGTTAGTCTGGGTGGTGTACATAAAATCAGTTTGATTTCAAATGCAAGTGAAATGAAATCCTAAATTAGAACTTTATAGTTTTAGAACTTCAATTTTCTCCTTTCTTAAAGCATTCATGCTGTATTTTGTATTAATCCCAACCAAATCAACTCAAATTAAGAAGAAACCTCCTTTATAGGAGTGTATTCATGCTTCTATTTTGCAAACATAAAACAAAATATTCTATGCTATAAAGAGAGCAGTGAATATGCTAGGCAGGGGAGCCCTTCCATACAAAAGATGTGAAAACAAGTAGAAAAAACTATACTGGAAAAATATTGTGGCAGATAAGACTTCTATATAATGGCATATATTACAAGAAAAATTAAAAGCAACTAAGTAGTTCATTACAGGAAGTAAAAAGTAATCTAAAAAAAAGAAATAATATACCAACCCAACAAGTCGCAAAATAGTCTGAGCCAGTTTAAAATATATAGGTCTCATCAATTAAGATTATTCATAACATTTGATGGTTCATATCTATTTCATTTAATAGCAAGGGAATCTCATTATCATTATATAACACTTTTACCCTAAGCATGACCAGTTTCTCTTCAAATATTAATAAAACTTTGTGACGATTTGGAATTCGATCTTGATGAAGTTCACTGTTCCCTTTACACAGAATTTATTTTCAGTCAATTCAACAAATTACCAAGAATTGACTATGAAGATAATTCATGAGCAGCACTACAATCCATTAAAATTGAACCATATAAATGGTTCTAATTTTTCCAGAGTATTTTGGCAACGTTGCAGACAAAATGGCATATATTATTGTCTTTTTGAGGCAATGGTCCATCAAGATCCAGGGCTTTTGGTTGAAAGTTTTGAAAGAAATTGTTAAAATCAGTTGATAGTGTTTTCCTACTGCTGGTTCATTGCCCCTATTTCCTATGCTATATTAACAAACACAATTTAAAGAATTGCTTCATTTCTTGATGCTAACTGCCAGCTTTGTTATTACAAAATATCTGATCGGGGCAGATTAAAATGTGGGAGACTGCTGTAGCAGAAAAAAATACACAACTACCAAAAATGTGAAAAAATGGTAATGAAGGATACATTTGCCAATTTATATTGGCAATCCTATAATGTTTGCATTAAGATAATACAGATATGCAGGCATACAAATATACACACAGACACACAAACACACACATTTATACATAACGGGTGAAATGCTCCCGGTTCAGACCAGTTCAGCCGAACCGGTAGAGATGGGGGCCGGTGGTTCAGAGAACCGGCAGTAATGGCGGCGATAGGCTCCGTCCACCTTCCCAGTCGTTGTTACTTCCTGGTTTGAACTAGGAAGTGATGTGTTTTTTACCCTCTGCACATGCGCAGAAGGGTTTGCACATGCGCAGAGGGTCCCCATGTGCATGTGATGTGCGCGCACATGCGAGTGAAGCGAGCGCACGCAGTGTGTGCACTTCCGAACCAGTTGGGAAAGTAAGTAGATTTCACCTCTGATACACAATATATCCTGTATGAGTTCAAAGCTGAATTATCATTAAGTAGCAAATGGAATTTTTTCAGGCCCCAACAGATTCACACAAAAGATTACCTAATTTACAGATTATAGTAAATACCAATTTTTGGGGGAAACATAAAATATTGTGTTATTTGTGGAAAAGTCTGATATTACTGAAATTCATTTTCTTTCTTTTCTTTCCTTCTTTCTTTTCTTTCCTTCTTTCTTTCTTTCTCTTTCTTTTCTTTCTTTTCTCTATCTATCTATCTATATTTCTTGTAGTGGAAAATTCTTTACCCTTCTTGGAAGCAAGAAGTAATGAAAGAGAGGCTATTTTCTCACTAGCCTTTACTCAGTCCTATTTAAAATTAGTAATCACCACTGTCTGCATTTAGGTAACAGGAAAAGGATAGCATAAAACTAAGAATGTACTGAGAACTGGAATATTAGAAAAATATTAGTGATATAAGCTAGTATAGCCTTACAATAAGCAATTGCAAAATGTCCAAATTCAACGTAACAGCCCAAAAGAGACCAAAAATGGGATGAATTCCAAAGAAAGGTAACTCTAGCTGCAGATAGTAGGGTGAGGAAAGAAAAGGAATCACTTGCTTGCGTTTCCATCTGAGGAGTGGAATTCTTCGACAGCGTCCAAGCCTCCAATTCTGAGAAACTTTGACCCTTTCTTTCACTGGGACTCCTACCACTCTGCAGGAAGAAAAGACAATGTAAAGTCAGGGCCTGATAGGACTCAGTGAAAATTATGATATGGCCTAAAGAACTGGTGATTTTATTACAATTCCAGTTTTCAAACGAAAAGAAAAACAGAATTGGCCATTCAATGTACTCCAATTCACTGCAATAGAATATACTTGTAGTCCTAGTACACAAGCAACTAAACTCTTAGAAATTTTCCACATAGAAGTTTTCTAACACATTACACTGACTGTAAGTATTTCCAGCAATTTAGCAGACTTTGGCATATGTATCTCATTATTTTCCATGAATTTAGGAAATGTGAATGAACAATATTTCTTCCCATAGTTATCATTTGCTTCTGACACTCTAAGTGCACCATTTTAGGAACCTGGGATGTATTTTTATTTAAAATTGTTTTAAATATCAATCTGAAAAATAATTTATTTATTTAGTTATTTGTTGAATTTATATTGCCACCTATTCGCCAATTTGTCTTATTTCTGCTTAAAAAATGCTATATATGGTCCACAACTTGATTTTTTGTGGGGGGAGGGGTCAGCTTAATAAACTGGCTATTAAACTGGGCAACTTCTTTTTCTGGTCAATATTAAACTTAGGACCTTTTTCTCATTCCTATTTTCCAAGTCACTGCTTACAATTTATTTTCCTTTGAAAGCATGTGGTACACAATGAATCCTCATGCACAGGAATATGTTCATAACTATAGCTCAAAGCAGGGGTGAAATCCAGCAGGTTCTGACAGGTTCTGGAGAACCGATAGCGGAAATTTTGAGCAGTTTGGAGAACCAGCAGATACCACCTCTGGCTGGCCCCAAGGGTGGGGTGGGAATGGAGATTTTGCAATATCCTTCTCCCCAGGTGTGGGGTGGGAATGGGGATTTTTCAGTATCCTTCCCCTGCCACACCCACAAAGCCATGCCCACAGAACCGGTAGTAAAAAAATTTGGATTTCACCACTGGTTCAAAGGCCTCAATTCTTTGGCACTCATCCTTCCTTAGGATGATAGTGTTCCTTATTGAAGATTCTTTAAAAATTGTCTGATTATAATCTGCTGAGTAGAAAATTTTTCCAGCAGAGTATTTTACATCATATGGAGTATTAATTCTTTTAAGTGAAGTTGCTGGAGTCTGAACCTTGGGCTTACTACCTATAAAGTATGTGCTCTGTCATTGAACCATATTCCTTTTCCCATAATAAGTATCGTAGGGAGTGGTCAAAATGCCTTCCCTGCTGCTCCAAAAGCATTATTAGGACATGTTAAAAGGAAGTTTGGACTTCTTTATAAATGCTAGAAAGTTTCCCTTAGCAGAGGAAGAGCCTCAAGATTGTTTTGATTTGTGTGAAATATCCAGCAAACATTCATTAGATAGTGGGAAATTCAGGAATGGTTGAAAATAAACCATTGATGCATGTTGTGCATCAAATACAGGTAGTTCTTGACTTACAGCAGTTCATTTAGTGACCGTTCAGTGACACTGAAAAAAAGGAACTTATGACCATTTTTCACACTTAGGGTTAGGGTTAGGGTTAGGCAACTGGTTCATATTTAAGATGGTTGTCCTAGTGTCATATGATCACCTTTTGTGGCTTTCTGACAAGCAAAGTGAGTGAGGAAGCCAGCTTCACTTAACAACTATGTTATTAATTTAACAACTGCGGTGATTCACTTAACAAATGTGGCAAGAAAAGTCATAACATGGGGCAAAAACTCACTTAACAAATTTTTCATTTAGCAATATAAATTCTGGGCTCGGTTATGGTCGTAAGTCAAGGACTATCTGTAGTTCCCTGCTACCTAATTTATAACCTTCATAATTAAACCAAGAATGGGACAAACAAATTTAAATCCACTGGTTCCCCTACTCTGTGTGAGCTTTGGGACTGTGAGTTAATTTGTTAAGATTTATGTCTCACCTTTCATCCATTATCTTAAGAAAGTAGACATAGCAATAGCTATTGCCTCAGTGGCGCATCTAATTAATGCTCTGGCTAAGTGCTCAGCTTAGTTCCAGATGCCAGCAATTAGTGTTGGTTC
>JANHFM010007483.1:146537-157395 GCA_032468115.1 Grayia smithii | reverse complement strand
TTATATTGTGAGCCGCCCTGAGTCCCTCGGGAGAAGGGCGGCATATAAATACAATAAATAATAATAATAATAATCTACATTTTGATATAGTACTTGCCTCCTAGATTGCTCACACTTTTACATCTCCTGGAACTTGGTCAAAGCAAAGAGTAACACAGTGTGTGTGTGGTGATGATGTGAATACTGAAACTGCTAGAAGGAACTTACCCAGAATATCTACACACTAGACATTCCATGTGATCAAATAACAAGAATGTCAAAGGGTTTGGGTAGCCACTGTAGTATTATTCCTTGCACTTCCTCTGAATGCTCAATTTATTGCTGGTTTTGAACCCAGTATTGCTCTTGCAAAGTCAGAGCTTGGCACTAGCCAGGAATGCCTTTAATTTCATTCTTGGGATAGAAGGTTTGGCCACCTCTCATTTAGATGACTATTTCATGACTGCCTTCATACAAATTGCTAGACTAGGCTACAATGATGACAGATAGAAACGAAAGTTGTGTTTTGCATGGGGGGAGAGGTGGATAGGCCCTTGCCATTATAGATGATTACCAACACCTTGAATTGCTCTGGAAACCAAATAATAACCAGTGCAGCTTGCAGAGTATCAGTGTTACTTAGATGTGCCATATGGTTATGGTTAAGGTGCAACCATAAGTACACATGCCACTGCATTCTACATTAGCTATAGTCTTCAAGGATGATCCATGGAAAATGAATTGTAGTAATCCATTCAAAATTGGAATTAAAGTTTATTAAGATAGACCATAATAAGAATATTGCAACCCGATTATCATTTTATCTCCCTATCTTATATCCTGGTGAATCAGAGAGAATCTGTAAATCTTTTCTGAATATTATCTAGCTTCACTTAAGATGATATTCCTATTTCTTCCACTGATGAATCATGTCAAACATTTATAGCAGCAAAGCTTAATTTGTGGCCATTGTTCTCAAAAGAATTTGAAAGTACTTTGAATATTCTTTCTACTAAATATCAGGGGGGAAAGCTGCAAAGTTTATTTATTTATCAAATTTCTGTATCACCCATCTGACTTAAGTGACTCTGGGCAGTTTATAAATAAAAACAGTAAAAGGTAACTCTAAAAGTTACTTATTATTACATATCATTTGAAATGACAAAAGCAATACAATTTTTATTTAGAATTCAGGCTGCTGATAGACAGTTATTTACTGACACAATTTAATAATTTTCAGTTTTATGATTGTGGTACTCAGCTATATAAATCAGAGATTTCTGTAACTGAATCGCAAATTACAGAGACAATTCAGTTTATGAACTTTGGGAAACCCTTGGCCAGATGGATTTCCAGCTGAATGTTACACAACTTTTATAACCCTATGGGCATCTATATTGTTAGAGGTCTGCAATCAATCATTTAATCTCTAGTCTTTTATGAGGCTTGTACTACAATAATATTAAAGCCTGAGAAAGACCTTACTGGATGTGTAAATTATAGGCCAATATCTTTGCTCAACATGGATACTAAAATATTAACTGCAACACTAGGCAAGAGGCTGCAGAAAGTAATACCATTTATAATCACCCATCTTAGTATGGGTTTATAAAAAAATATAGACAAGCGTCTGGTAATAGCTGCCTGGTGATAGATTGCTTGGTATCAAAGCAAATAAATTTGAATCAGCTGTTCTAATTTAATTATACATTGAAAAGGTCTCTCATATGGTTCAGTTCAAATTTATAAAATAAATAAACCTACACAACAGGTTTCTACCATCTTTTGTATAACTGGATTTCAATGTGATATCTTAACCCAATGGCTCCTAGAGTGATCTATTTGCTTCCTTGTTTGCTAACATATTTCTATGCTATTGCAATCAAGAGGACTCTCAATAAACCTATCACGTTTTATCGTAACACCTAGCAAAGTGTTTTTGGTCTCATTTAATCTTTAGTTTGGTTCATGAACATTGTTTTCTTTTGTTAAGATAGTCTTAAGAAGTGTGTATAATACTATAATATAGTTATTCTGGATAATTATATAATATAATTACCAAAGCTTATTATTACACAGTTTATACTCATATAAATCACATAAGCGTGCTCGCACTGACTCTTGAGCTGAAAACATTTAATTTGATGTCTTTGGAACCTGGCATATCTATAGATTATAGATAAAATGTAGCTAAAGTGTAACATCGATGAATGTCCTTGGAAGAACTTTGAATTATTGGTGAAGAAGGGTCAAGATGATGAACATTTATCCATGCAGTCACCAGGAATCAGATCTACCTTAATAGTATCTAACTATGAGGAATATTAGTTTCTAAGGCAGTGTTTCTCAATCTGGGGAATTCTGGGTGTTGAAGTCCACACATCTTCCAGCGGCCAAGGTTGAGAAACACTGTTCTAAGAGTAAATTATACATTGTATGGTTTCTCTTAGTCTTAAATTCTGTCTCCTGCTTAACTGATTACATTTCACACTATCAGCATTACCTCTTCCTGATCTTTTTCCATTGTGTCCATTCTACTTTTAGTGCCCAACATTAAATCAAGGAGTTTTACAGTTGTCTTTTGCTCATGGTCTACCTCTATTTCTCTTGCCTTTGCTATTCAAGTTGAAAGTTTCAGTGCAGAAAACAATGTATTTGTTAATGATGTGGTGCTCCCTCTGCTGGCAGAAAACATAAACTATGGCTATGGTTGCTTTGGTTTCTTGCTTTTCCTAGCAGATTATTTCTAGCAGATAGTTTTTCATTTCCCCAGACATTCACCTATACCCTCCCAGCCACACTAAAAACCTATCTAAGAAAAACATCACCTGACATATTTTTACCATTTGGTATATGGAATTCTCACAAAATAGTAAAGGTGTTTAACCATGGAGTGCATTCGTATTAAAGGAGGGAATCATAGGGTGGAAAACTAATAGTGGGCAAAAGTTGTTTTATGTGCAATAGGAATAAATTGAAATGGCAACTTCTGTGTACCCAGACAGTCTTTTTGCCATGTGCACTGTACCAAAAAAATGAGACAATGTTCCCCACATTTATCATGAAAGAGCAATAATGAAATACTGGATTTATGGATCCCTAGTGTACTGAAAATTCTAGGATTGTAAGCTAGACTGGGGAGTATTTTTAAAAAATCCTGGAAGATGGCAATGGTAAACCATTTTCATACTGTAACTCAGATGTCTTAAATTGTATAAAAATATAAAAACAAAGCCTTTTTTGTTTAAACTTCATTTTTTGGGAAGGGATTGTGTTAGATTCAGGGCTAGAAGTAGAGAATAGCAAAAGATTCTCATCTTTCCAACAGTGAACCATCTCTCTGGAATTGTCTAAATATCCATATGAAAATCCACATGGATTTTGTTTACATATATTCTAATGCTGGGGTGTCAAACTCACGGCCCGCAGGCTGGATGTATCATGTCCTGGCCATGCCCACCCCCATTTTAGCAGAGGAAAAAGTTGTGATATGACATGTCGCCACGAGTTTGACACCCCTGTTCTAATGTGTTCTTTTTTATAACCATAGTTTTGTCTAATAGATGTGTGTTTGTGTGCCTATTATATGTGCTTTATGAATAATCTTTGCTAATACAGTTTTGTGTGCATTGTCCCCCTTGAATTGTACACTCATTGTAAATTTGAGGGCAAGGGTAATTTTTATATAAAAGGCATTACAGTTTACATATTTGCTGGTTTGTTCATTTGCTTTATTTCAAAAATTATAAAGTTGCCCAACTCAGTATAACTCTGAGCAGCATACGACATGAACACATAATAAAAATATTGTGTATTTTGTGTACATTATAAAAAGAACAACTTGGATAAATTTGCACTAAAATGTATTCCAAACATATTTCTCCATCATCACTAAAGGGAAGTAACTCTCTGACCTTTTCATTTTACAAAGATAAAAACTAACACAAAGTGACATTAACTTGCATTACTGGGATCACTATCTGAGCTAAAGGACAAATCCTAAAATGTTAAGCTCTAGGAATCAGAACATTCCTTTCCATGTGCTTTCCATAGATTACATCAGGAAAGCTAGTTCCAAGCACTGGAAAACAGGTTCATACAAACCATATTAAGTTATAATATATGTTTTGAGTAGTGCAGGGCTGGGAAACCGTTCAGCTTTTATATTGAGTGGAAGGGTGAAGGCTCCAATCATTGGGGGTCATGACTTTTAGCAGGCAGGGACAGGTTTATGCATGTAGCATTACTAAGATTGACTATGTACATTGATTGCTATAAAAAATAAATCTTTCGTTTTCTTTCTTTTGAGAGAGGAATGTTTGATTCAGAAAACCACTATCAGTTCTTGATGAGTATGCTAATCAATGTTGGTAATATAGTTTGAAGGAACCCTGACTTAGCATAATAGTCTAATCTTTGTGCTGAGGTTGCTGGCCATGATTTTTCCTTAGGATGAATTGCACTTTCATATGTGACACTAAGCCCTCTAACATGTCTTTGCATCATATGTGCATCACGTATATACTGGTACCAAACTCTGTTCCTATACTCTTGATAATCATCAGCATTCTACTTTCCAAATAAAAGGAAACTTCAGAGTTCTACAGGTTCATAAATGCCTTTAAATAAAAAAGAACAGCAACAACAACTAATGGACAATAGTCTGTTCCATAGTCTAAATGTCAAGAACATATGGTAAAATAGATGTATCAAATAAATATTGGCTGGAGAGGCTGCACTAGAAAATAAACTAAGAGTGAAAATTCACTTGCTGGCCATGTATCCCACTACCTCAGGAGTTGGCCATGCATGCCCATCAGCACCATGTCATTCGTAACGTTCTCAAATGACACCTCTGAAACTTCAAAATAAGGTGGGTTTTTTTTTAAAAAAAAAAGCTGAAATGTCACAATTTTGTCAGATTTTGCATTCAGTATTTTTGCTCAAAATCTTTCTGTGGCTAGGGCCTCTTGTGCCAAAATCTCATGAGGCTCAGCAATCCTGATTTTTTTTTTAAAAAGGTACTGGTGTTACCATAGAAAATCACCAGCCATAGTTGTCTGGTTCACACATCATGCTAAAACCAGACAAATTACATTATGACTCAGCATGATATGAGAATCCCATTTATACACCTTACAATGCACTCATTGTACTCTTGGATACCCACTGAATAAGGGGCTCACTTCCCATGTAAAGTAGCTTTAGACTGCAACTGAAGGTTCTTTGGAACTTTTTTCTCTTGTAGCATAGCATATAAGCTTTTCACCTAACAAGTATTTCAATTAGTAACCAGCTGGAATTGAATGAATGGCAGAACTCATATTGTGCTGCTTATGTTCAATAACAATACAGAAAAAAGACAATACTGTAGAACAGGGTTGGAAAATATTTTGAAATCCTGGAGCCACATTTAATATTTCTGGGATATCCAAGACCCACAGAGATAATGATACTAAGTAGGGAAACTGAAGATATGTTGGGAAATTCTTGGGTTTGGAGGAAATTTGGAGATATTCTGCTATGTCAAGCCTATTTCAAAGCTTACACTACAGATTTTGAACGTTTCTCCTGTGACTATCTCATCACTTTTTAGCAGTTCTAGCCAGACATGGTTTTGTAATCAACCATAAATAATTTAGGGGTTTCTCTTTGTCCACTCCTAGATATATAATAAAATTGTTAGTTTCTTTTTTCAAGAAAAATCCACCTGCCACCTATCCATCTACAGATTGCCTCTAATTGGCAAACTCTTAGATACCAAAGGACAAGTGAAGTTGACAGTCGAATCTGGGTCGGTCACCTGGACCACAGATTTACACTTCTGAGCTTTCAGACTGATGCTGGAGCCCATCTTCAAGGAACTTCTCTCTACTGGCATACATGCTTTGGGATATTCTGTGAGTTGTGTTTATGTGGTGCTTTCCTAAACCAATAGGAAGGCGCCACATAAACATGATGCACAGAATAGTCCAAAGCATGTATTCCAATAGAGCAGTGTTTCTCAACCTTGATCACTGGAAGATGTGTGGACTTCAACTCCCAGAATTCCCCAGCCAGGTCTTCCCCTTCCAGCGGCCAAGGTTGAGAAACACTGCAATAGAGAGAAGTTCCTTGAAGATGAGCTCCAGCATAAGTCCGAAAGCTTGGAAGAGTAAATCTCTTGTCTGGGTAACTGACCCAGATTCAACCTTGCATCATTATCCTGGAATATGTATATTTGCCTTCATTCATGAAGCTGACAATCTTGATTTCTTTATCATTCTATAACAGTGGATAACACACATTATACTAACTTAGAATGTGTGGCTGATTTGGGGTTTCTGTGTAGTAAGGACCAAACCAATGTAGTTTGTAGACCATAATTTATAGTTTAGCACAGGATCTTCAACTTTAGAGATGAGTGGGCACATATGGAATTTTGGGAATTTGTTATGGGCATTCTCATGGTGATCATGCCATCCATGAAACATCCTTACCAGAGGAAAACATTGGTAAGGTTGCTTCCAGCTGCCTTCTCTAAATCTGAAAGATTCTTGCTCCCATTTCAGCTATTACCCCAGCTCACCCAATAGGCAAGCAATGTTCCTAACAAAACACTAGACTTTAATTCTCTAGCATTTTTAATATAAGAATCAAGGGTCCAGGAGCATTCTTGGAAATAAAGTTTTACTTCAGGAAAAAAAATCTGATTATTAACATTTTTAAAAACAAATATGGCCTGAATAAAAGCAGAAAGGCATCTGTGGATATACTAGCAACCCCAGGACCCTATTAGGGATGCAAAATTTTCTGTGTTTCACATTTTTCCAGCACTTATGGCTAATTCAACTAATTATGTTTAAGGAAAGTATGGCTTATTGAATAAATGGTGAATAAAGTCAATCATACAAAGCCCCATTGGAGGCATCTGACTCTTGGTAGCTCAATTTCTAAATTTATCACCTGTAGGAATTCATTCAGTTCCAGGAGACTTTCGCACACTTGTTTACCTTTGAAGTGAATTTTCTGTGCTTAGTTGTTCCCCCGTTGTCCTTCCTCTAGTCTGCATGTAGATAACTGACTTTTTTCAAATCCCACTAGAGACTTTCCATCTCCACTTAGCACCAATCAAATAGGAGATATTCATTTTCTCTCTTTTTTAAAAACAGGCATCTCTCATTCTCAAAAAATTTTCACGGGCATTTGAAAATAATATAGGGTTCCCATAAGATATATTTTATGTTATAGGTGAATGATAGATGTGTGTGCACATGTAAAAGTCAAACATCATGTGCTCTAGGGAGTCTACATATATTGATATTACAAAGTTTATTGATTCTTCAGAATTAAAATAAGTTGTTCTCATTTCTATGCACCCTAATGCTACTATAAAAACATTTTCTAAAGAAAAAAAAATTCTTTAGAAAAAAATGTGTATCTTTCCTTTCCAGAGATCCTATACCTTTCATTTCATTTCTTACAAGGATAAATTCTACAGTTAAAAGTTTGAATAAATCATAATTGGTTAAATTTCTCCTTGTTCTATATTTGTTGAAGACCATTTGCCAGGAAAAAAAGGTTTTGCATATAAATAAGAAGGAATCTTGTGGCTTTTTTTAAAAAAATCAAGAAATGTATTACAACATAACTTACAATTCTACACATTTATTGTTTTTTGCTGCAACATACTAATGCAGATAGAATTTTGAAAAGGGTTACACAAGTATGTTCTTTTGAACTGAATTTATAAAAAGTCACCAGAACTCTGCCTGAAAAAAAGCAAAGCTATCAATTGTTTTTAGGAAAGAACCAATTTTTTTGTCCTCTCAGTAATCCAAAGTAGCATCAGTCAGAAACTCAGAAAATCGATAGTAATCAAAATTAAGGGAAAATCCATATTTTCTGTGTTTCCTGTGTGCAGGAACAGATGTTGTCGTACCAGGGGTGAAATCTAAAATTTTTCGCTACCGGTTATGTGGGCGTGGCTTGGTGGGCACGGCAGGGGAAGGATATTGCAAAATTTCCATTCCCACCCCACTCCAGGGGAAGGATACTGCAAAATCTCCATTCCCACCCCACTCTGGGGCTAGCCAGAGGTGGTATTTGCCGATTCTCCGAACTACTCAAAATTTCCGCTACTGGTTCTCCAGAACCTGTTAGAACCTGCTGGATTTCACCCCTGTATGAGCCTCATCACCACGTACAGTTTCTCTTGGGACATATGCAGTGACTGATGGTTGGAGGAAGCAATTCAGGAAGCATATTTGTGCCCAAATATATGGGGTTTTACAATTAATGACCAGAACTATAAACTCCAGGACAAATTCCCAGTGCCGATCTGCTCCTTAGACGCAGTGCCATGTTATCCACAGATGTCACTGGTGTTACAGTACTAGAGTACTGGCATCTGGTTGAACATTTTGGATTAGATAAACTAGATATGCTGTTATACTACCTTCATGGCTACCAGATTGCAATTTGGGTGCTTGGCAGCCTGCTTGCACTTATGATAACTCTAACGTCTTGTGGTCACATCATCACAGTTTATGACTTTCCCAGCTGGCGTCTGACAAGCAAGATCAATTTGGGAAGCCAGATTCACTTAATGGCTGCATGTTTTGGTAAAAATGGTTATAAAATTGGGTCTGGTCCCATGATGACTCACTGTACAACTGTACTGACATATGATGGAAATCCCAATCCCAATTATGGTCATAATCGAAGAACACTTGGTAGCATACATGTATCCTTATTGAAACCTATTAGATGTGAGACAACGGCTTGAATAATTATCAGTTTCTACTTAATTTATTTTGTCATTCAAGATTTCGAATGTATAGGGTGTTAGGGTTCTAGTAAACCTTCACCGAATGTCCAATTTATTCGGATAGGTAAACTGACACATCCTAGGAAAACACAAAACTGAAAGTCCCGGGTTTTCTTTTCAATATATCAAAACCTCTCCTCCCTCTTCCACTGGTCACGAGATCCAATCACCGCCCATTCCATCTTGACACCCTCCTTCTCCAGATGTTGAGGCGATGTGACCTTCACCCAATTATGGCTAACATCTCCTTCTTGCCAGTCCCCCCTCCCTTTTTTCCCCACAGTTCAGAGATTGGCAGCTTGGAACCTAACTAATAATGTTTCCAAGTCTGACATAGGGATCTTTCAGTATTTAAATCTTATCCCCAAAAAATGAGCTATACATCAACTGTGCTAATCACAACCAAATTAGGCATTCTGAACAATTTTGGTTCTGGTTTTGGAACAACACGATTTGTATGAATTTAGCTTCCATTTATTACTTAACCCACACTATTGCCAATTTCAGAGAGTTATTTAAAGTGACAACTCAGAGTTTTCATATGGGAAAGAGAAGGGGTAGATTTTTTTTTTTAAAAAGGGGGAGGGTAATTAACTCGAAAGCCTTTAGCACTTTCCCTCAATAGGATTTTTAAAAAAATAGATATTAAAAATCACAGGGAATAGAGCAGACATTTACAGGATTACTTCAGACTGTTTCTTCAGAGAAGAAGGAAAAGTTCTCTATAAACTTTTTGGATTTATCCTTTGAGACTACAAACCTGCTACTAGATACCATAGTCCTACAAATTAGAAGAAGAGAGATCAAAGAAAATCAATGGGGTCAAAACTCTATGCATCTTCCAGCAAAGGTAGGTTTAGTCACAAACTCTATCTTATAATAGACTAATATCGAGCTAGATAATAGGTCAATCGAAAATGATTTGGGAAAGGTTCTTTGGAATGGGCAAGAGTGCTGGCATAGCACTGCTTTAAAACTGTGGTGTTTTTCAGGTTTCCTCACAAAAAGATGTGACTATTTTATCAGGGGACTCTTTAAAATAACTACATCTATAGCATGATTCCTTTAATCAACCACACCTACTTTTTCACACCACTGTTTTTGGAAAAGGATTGCACTTCCTCTCCCACCCATCTGGAAGCACTTCTTATGAATTATTATTTTTGAAGCATTTTCAAATCTGTTTCCTCAAGGAACACTGGTGCTATTCGACCACAGCTTACTTGACCATCTTGGCTATAAGAGATGAGATACACACTGTGTCTCCTTAAATTTCCTAGTTTTAGCAATGGTTTTTTTTAAAAGCAATACCCTTCCTCCAACTTCTTCTAGACTACATTGAACAGTACCATCACTGGTAGTCAATCCATGTTGTACAAAGCTCACAAAGAAGGTCCCCTTCTCTTTTGATATCTAACAATGATGGTGTTGCTAGGGAAAACCTAGTAACCTACCAACACCTAATGCAGTAATGAAGTAAATATTTAGTTAAATCATTTTTTAAAAAAAACACATTGTCTTCTCATTTTAACAACTGCTCACTGTGAAAAGGAATCAAAACAGGTTGCCCTGCCCCAACAACAAAAAGCTGATATTCTTTTAACCATTCTCTCAGATGCTGTTCATAATGCCAATTAATCATTACTAACACTGAGTGATGTAGAATTTCATTAAAACTGCACCAAGATCTTTGAGAAGATGTATTTGTTTGCACACATTCACATGAAAACAAGTTTACAGAACTAATCTCCCTGTCCCTGGAAAATGAGAGGAATTTTGTTTAAAACAATGTATGTATTCTACTGAAACTCTTTTAAATTTTCGTATGAGTTCATTAATTTTTTTACACATTCTAGTAATCAAAGCAATCTATAAAATAATTATGTTCAATTGTGACATTTTTTACTTTTGTCAACTGAGATTGTAATAATTACCTTATCCATTTTCTTTTTGTGGACATTAGGAATACATATTATTTAATGCAGTATTTAATAACGACGCTATAGAGCACTGCACACCAAGACAACTAGACACAAGAACAGTTTTTTCCCGAACGCCATCACTCTGCTA
>JANHFM010007483.1:46173-74408 GCA_032468115.1 Grayia smithii | reverse complement strand
GCAGAGCACTTTTTCGGCGATTTTTCATTAAAGTTTCTGCGCGGTAGCGCGGTTTACGCTATTTGCGCACGCACAAATTTCACGCACACGCATGCACACACATACACAAAGAGAACCGGTAGCGAAGGTGGGTAGAACCCACCCCTGGGTGGTAGGGAATAGTTTCTTGTGAGTAGTAGGTAGGCGTGAAGCTTCATTTGTACCTGCAGCTTCATTTGTGTGAAGGGCAGGCACATGTGCCCGCCACTCACATGAAGGGAGCTTAGTACACGAGTGCAAGTGGCTGCTGCTCACAGGAGGGGAGATTCACATACGAACACAAGATGGCTTCTGCTTGAGCAAGGCTCATGTGCTCACTCACTGCTTGTGTGGCTCGGATCTGAACAGGCTACAGCCCAGTACTGGGTTGGGGACCCCTGGTATAAAATTATAACCTTTCCAGAAATGCAGAATGTAGTTACTGCTCTTAATTCCTCTTAATAACCTGAAAAGCAACAACAGCAGTTTACCATTTGCCTTGAGAGAGGACAGTAGACAGGCCATCATGCTTTTAGCAACGCTTGGATCTGTCACTTTTTTATGAATATCCATCTTTATCAGTGATGGGAAGTTGGCAAGGAATGTTTCTGGCAGAACTTCTTGCTCCTCATGAAAGCTCAGCATGATTTTCTGTAATATATAAATATATATATTTTTACTATTAACAGTATACATTAGAAACATTATGCAAAGGATCCAAATTACATGATCTGCTCTCTTGTAATACTGCATAATAAGGGTATTATACTACTGACATATTCTGAATTATTTGTGGAAGATCTTTCCTGAACATATGTACCCATCCCATCGGTTCTAACAGGAGGTGTATGTTGTCGGTCTTGTCTGTTAAACAGTTCTATCAGATGAGACCCAGAAAAAAAAAAAGCCTTTTCTGCAGCGGAACATCGTTTCCACCTGAAGTGACATTGGTCCCATTCTTGGCTAACCTCACTTAGTGGTTCTGAAAATGTGGCTGAAATGTGGCTCTTCTAGCAACCTTGGGGAAGAATGGTTGTACTATGTTTAAATGGATGTTCTCATCATGCAATCTTGCTTTTTTAATTAAAAAAACATGTCAGAATGGTTGCAACATTTTAATTGTTGGTATACCACTCAAAGTCAAGTTCAGGCAGATGGATGACCATATAGATTTGTTAAGACTAGACTACACTAGAATGAGCTGGAAGGGACCTTGGAGGTCTTTTAGCCCAGCCCTCTGCTCAAGCACTATTTGACTATTAAATAATTAAATACAATTAAATAGCAAATTCTATCAAACTGTTTTGGGCCTATCATAGATCAGGAAAAACTCAGAATGCCTTCATTGTTCTGATTCTGAAAAAAACAAAATTCAGAAACAAATAGGGCAATGCTGGTGCATATACTCACTTCTCTTAGTACTCCAACACAGCATACAGATAGTCCTCAACTAAACTCAACTCAACTAAATTGAGACCCAAATTTCTCTTGTTAAATGTGTTAAGTGTGTTTTGTCCCATTGTATGACTTTTTGCCATAGTTGTTGAGTGAATTACTTTGCTTGTGGAGGATGGCGGTAAGGTTACAAATTGTGATTGCATGATCCCAGGACTGTGCAACTATTATAAATACATGCCAGTTGCCAAGTGCCCAAATTCTGATCACATGACCATGAAATGCTGCAATGGTTGGAGGTGTGAACACTGGTCATAAATTACTTTTTTCGGTGCCACTGTAACCTCGAACAGTCATTAAACAAATTGTTGTAAATTGAGGACCAAACTCTTGTTCCACTAGAGTTCCCTCTTTCCCTGTGCCTTCCTACATCCCTGCAGCCAGCAGCTCTTGGCGTTTTCCCCTTTTCCCTTCATGCTGAATTATTTCTGCCTGGGCCACTCAAAATCAGCTGCTCATTTGTGGAAAATGTTATATATCCCTATAAAAATGGTTGCTATGACAGACAATAATTCAAGGTAGTTTTTAAGAATGAAATCCAATCTCTTCAATTCAAGTTCAAACAGTGAACTGAAGATATATATTAATAGAGATTTCTTGAGGCAAAGAGAAAACTTATGTATAGTAACTTTTTATCATATGCATTTGCAAACTCTTAAGTCTAAAATTTAACACTAGACAAGACCTGCATAAATTGTTCCCATTAAAGTAGAACTGAAATATTTATTATGTTACTTGTTCATATCATACATAAACTGGCATGACTAACCTCAGCCTCTGATAGTTCCTTATCGCCGCTTGGCTTGCTATATTTCTCCTGCATGAAAGGAATCCAGGCAATTTTACATTTCTTAATGAAAGGGGTTACATCAACAGTACCCAGTGCATAACCACAAATGCCATCTTCATCTTCCAGAACAAAGCAGTAATCTGGACTCAGGGAAAGCAAGCCACCCACCAACCTGAGAGGAAAGAAGTAGTGAATGAAACCAAAAGCAACAAAAACTCAAATCACAAAAACTGCATTAAATAACAGACAACAGCCACAAAACATATCTACAGAAAAGCAGAACCACTGATATAATGCATGGGAACAAAACCTGCAAGATATGAATTAATGAATGAAATCAATAAAAACTGTGCATATTATACAATACCTTCAAAGTAAAAACATTAGGCCGGTAGTGTATGTGTCATGCTTTCTAATGAAACTGCTTATTCAAAACTTAAAAGGAACTGGTAATATCTTATGGGAAATTTTGAAAAACCCTGAAGAGGTAATGGCAAAAAGAGAAGATGAGGCCATATCAGTTCATGAAAATCCACGTCAAAGTGGATTTAAACAGCATTTGGAGAAAGCTACCTTAGACAGTGAGAAAACAGATCTGAACTAGCCATTTCTTAAACTTGAAATTCTGGGCCGAGCATGAAAAGGGAAAGGACAAGTAAAACAGTAAAGCTAGATCTACTAAACAATAGCAGAACAATCCCTTTCCCCCTAAATTATAATACTACAGTAAAATGAAAGAAATTTGAATTTTAATAAAATATCTGCCTTTTGTACCAATGTTTTGTTGATCTCAGCATTCTAATATTAAGTTCCAGAGGTGGACTAGTGATAGAAGATTTGAACAATTATAATCATGAGATACGCATATCATCCTAGCAAGACATTCCACTTGAAGAAAAGCATCCAGCAGAAAAATAACAAAGCAATAGGCATTAGTTGAGACAAATCTCAAATGGCTCCAGTTAGTAACTAAAACTAATAATCCTATTTAAACCAAATAGCCTAATAATGAATAGCCTAATAATCTCTTTTTTGGTATATTTTGTTTCAGAAATCAAACTTATTTAATATGAATCTTCATTTTTTAAATTAAGACCTGTATATATCTATACGCCCATACAAAGTCCACTCCTGGATTCTAGGTTGGTATATTCAACCAATTTGCACACTCCTTCCTGATTCACACTTGCCTTTATCATCTAACCACAGCTGACAACCTTACCTATATCCTTCCCTTCCAACTCCAAAATACTTCTGTTATGGAACATGGATATTTGGGGTCTATGTCTGCACCAAATAATTTTAATCCAGGAGTAGGTCACCAGAAACTGGTTGCTCCATGCAAGGAACATTCTACACATCCCTAAAATGACTAAATATTCCTATCTCAATTTAGCAATGTGAAGTAAATAGTCCTCTCTAAGTTAACTGTAGTATTAGGCTTTGCAAATCATCCAAAGTTTGTTAAATTCAGGAGAAATGTATTCATAGTCCATGTTATATACATTTGTTTTCTTCTAACTCCATAATTATTTCTCAAGTCAGATACATGATTTAAAACTTCTAGGGCTTTTTCGCTGAGAATTTTCATTGCTTTCAGAAACTGGAATCTTAAACATTTGTAATGTATGACCAATAATTAGTTAACCCTATATCATCATAGTTGTGAAAACTACAAAAATCTCACAATGCACAAATGTAATATACAATGAATTGTGTTACATTTTTTATAGCAAGAGGTATCTAATGTTGTACAAATAGAATATATAGCCAACACAATCAAATTTCTGTCAAAGTAATGCATACTTGTCTCCAATTAGATCTGGCTGACTGTGAAAAGGCTGATCAGTTCCATCATCGTGTATTTCTCTACAAATCTTGTACACTGATGCCTAAAGACACACAATACATAAAAATTATGTTTAAACTTTTTGACAACATGTTATTTTTCTTTGGGTGTCATACTATTCCAATATGAAACAGATATGCTCATTTATTAGAACCATGGTTCCGTAAGTTCATATTTCACAGATAGTGAAACTACTGACAACAGGATGTTATATAAACATCCTATATATATATTTTATATAAATTAAATTGGATTTATATCAAAAAAATTACTCTTCAAAACCGCACTCAGTAATGAAACACACTGAAGAGAATTGGAAGGATATTAATTACAACAATAGTCTCCCATCTTCTTTGATTTGATTTTAGATTATGAAACACAAAATTAATTCAGACTTAGTTTTCAAAATATCAGGGGTATGTGAAGCTCTGATTCAGGCATCTTATCAAGGCAATCAGCCAAAGTATCAAGAATACTTACAATTTTTTTTAGAAACCATAGCATCAAGCTAACTATATTCTACAATTTGGGAAAATGTTGATCTAAATAATGCCAGGACTGCATGTTATTTACAATGAACCTGAACTGAATCATTTAAACTCACTTCAATAATAACCTTTCCTATTCAAGCCATACATTTCTCAGACATTCAAAAAACTCTTGAAAAAGGAGAGTTGCCTAGATTCTCTCAAAAATCAAGTTTGCATAAGACCACAATATAATGTAGGTTACCTCATCTTTAGGAAAATAGGGCCTGATGGTGTAGATTTTGGAAGTAGGAGTCAGAGGAGGAGGCTGAAAGAAGAGGTCATTTGCTCCTTCAATAGGCAGCAAACGCTGTGAAAATAAAAAGTTAATGTAAGTGAGAAGCAAGAGACAATACATTCTTGGGTGCGCACTGCAGACTCCCAAGATAACTTTTGGTATTGCAGGCACCCCAGAGGAAGATAGGATTTTGCAGGCTTTACAAACGTAAGGACCATTTTATCTGAATAGAAGTCTAAGATACACAACTGTTACAGCACTTAACATTTAACTCATTTTTTGCTTTAGTATTATCTTGCCAAATCTCATCTATGTTCTCAGCATAAGATAGCCATGTGTCAGGAGGAAAGGTTTGGTCTGAAGAGGGTTAACTGGCCAGAGACACTAACCCAAAACAACGTGCTGACTCAATTGGCTGTGCGCAGAGAGCACCTGTGAGGGGGAAGAAAGTAAGCCCCTGAAAAATCCATGAGCAAATTTAAACACAGAAGAAACCAACTTTTAAAACTGATTTTCCAATTGATTTGTCAAGTATGCAACCAATGTTTGCTTTGAAAGAGTTCTTCACTACACTGCATCGCAATCTCTTTGCTCATGGAGTTCTCACTGGAAGACAAGCAGGCGCGCATTGTGCAATTGCGGGCGCAGATAAAAACGCTGTGCGACCTGCAAAGAAACAATGTGAAATGTACAACTAAAGCCGCAGCGCTTCGCATGCGCGTGGGAATGGCAGCATCTCCTTGGGATATTACTGTAGAAATGGGAGGAAAATTATTTTAAAACAAGCTATCAGGCTATTTGGGTTTTGAACCAGAAAGCCTTCGGCAGACCAAGCCTTCCAGCCCTCCGATGTGCAAAAAAAAAAAGATTTCTCAAACAAAGACAATGTCATTCAGTTGTGAATTCATATTGATACCTGGAACTCTCCTGCTAGACCACCTCTAAAGGCCCAGGGTTCTTGGTCTCCACTTAAGAACTGTGCTGAAGATTGACTACGACACCCTGTGGAGATCAGATCCAAGCGGAGAACGTTACGAGAAGGGGGATTGTCCTGAGATACTAAAATGTCCAACAAGCTAACACATACTTTGTGGGAAAAGCTCTCTAACTGAGCTATTATCCAAGAGCTTGCTGGGCTGTAATAATGTTGCACAGTACATAGCTTCCTAATCATAAGGTGCTTGTGTTCTTCATTAATAAAATCATAAGAATGTTACAATGATAGCCTTAGAGCGCAGACAGTCTACTACTGCTAAAAGCTGCTAAGATGCTCCATTTGATACAGGTACATGAAATAAACAACATATAAGGAAACAAATGTCTAATTTCACCCAGTAAGGGACGTACAGTTACTAGCCATTACCACAGCCCTTTAAAAAAACTTGGACCTGTCTGAAGTCACATTTTCATACGGTTTGAATCTTGCCAGAAAACTAGGTCTGGGGTACGGAATAATATAGCCCAAACAGCTATGTATCTTTTTCAGAGGTTAGAGACCAATATAATCTACCTCTCAACCACATAACACAGCAAGTACTTCATTACCAAGAAAGGCAACAATGGCTTAAATTACAGTTATTCCCACAATTATATTAGAAACGCTATAATTTCTGACAGCCAGCCTTACCATATGCTTTTAAATTTTTGGTACAATCAAGGATGAAGCTATAAATTTTAAACTATGACTCAACTGTGAGGAAAATTCTGTTTAAGACATTAGAAAACCGATCAGTATATTTAAGAAGATAAATAAATGGTGTGAAGAGTATATCACCCATCTAGTTTTCTGATAAGATAAGCTGCGCAAGTTTCTTTCTTCTTGTGGACAGCGATCTACTTCCTGTTCAAGTAACAATCTCAGATCAGTAGTCACACACATCATGCTAGCCAGGCAGTCTCAAAGCGAATCAAGCTAAATATTGTTCCTTGGTTTCAAATTATAAAAGCAAGCCTTTAACACAGCAAGCTTGACATAACCCAAAGAGCCCAGTTTGAGCTTCAACTGCTTCTATTTGCTAGTCTCTCATAGACAGAGACTTTATACAGAACCCCTTCACAAGTAACTTGAAATACTTCTCCTTTGAGATTACACTGTAACTAGCACTTCAACTATTGTACATTTTATAGAGCTGCATGAATGAAGAGCTGTATGAATGAAAATCAAGAGTTAATGCCTAAGTCGCTGCGCAAATGTGACTTCAGCCCATGCCTACAACCCTAAACTGAACTGCCTCACAATCAGAACTTTCCCATCTTAAATTTATTAATCACGACACGCTGAAAGCATCTGGCGCGGTCCATCCAATAGCAGTAGACACTTGTGCTGAAGATTCTCCCATCTGCACACATTGGGGAAGAAGACAGTAGAAGGCATTAGTAATCCATAGTAGAATTATCTACGCTAGTTATATAAACTGAATGCTAGCTGGATTGCAAGAAAAAGTAAGAAAATCAGCCTTCAGTGGACCACTAAGCATTTGAATGTTCGCTGATACTGTTCTGATTTAAGTTTCTGTTCATTGTAGTTTAATATTTTACGTGTTGTTGTAACTAAAAATCTGTTTTATTATATAAGTATTAACTAAAAATCATTAAGCATTGATATCAGTCAGAATTCACCATTTAATTAACCCCTTGTAAGGGTAAAGTATAGAGTACAACATAGAATGCACAAAATCGGTGGTTAATTATTGTCAAGTGAGCACCAACTGGAGCAACCTATATGGCTAAAATATAAAATAATGTATATTCTAGTGGACTTCATTTTAAATTTATTTTATTTTTTATTTTAAAAATATTTTTTCAAGAATCAATTAGTAGCTTGAGAACCTATTTTATTCACTATTAAAATTATGTCTGGATTAGCTCCACAGAAAAATAGAATGCCACACTTAGTTCATTTAAGAAAATTACTGCAAGGCAATTTTAGAATCTTGATTTTAATGACCACATAGGCTCCCAGCATCTTTCATTCAGAAGGTAATGCGTACTATTCAGTTACTTTAAATAATACTGCCTTGTATTTTGGAATCCTACGCTCAGTCCATTTATTTCTACTTTAATTTCTGCCCTATGGAAACAATGCCACTATTTCTATGTTGCATAAGATTCCATGACTGCGTGCTTGTATTTGTACTTATGAAATTACACAGTATGCTATGGGCAGCATAGATTTGCCAGTTTAGAATGTTTACTTTGTATTTTTAAAAATTTAAAAGCTGAAAGTTTATCTGTTGAGGCTGTGGGTCCACCATTCCTGGAGATTTTTAAGAAGAGGCTGGATAGCCATACGGTTTACATATGGTTTAACCGATTTTCCTACACATAGCAGGGGGTTGAATTAGTTGATCTATAACATTCCCCTCAGTATACACTCCTATCATATGAAAATGTCATACTTCTAGTCCCTTATATTGGCCATTGTTATCTTTATAGGATAAATTTAGCTTTTATCTTATTTAACTAGCCTAATCTTTCGACGTGGTTACTTTGTCACTGATTTCAGTAAAGTGACTGTAGAGACATTTTAGCTTGAACAGAAATCATATGTCTTAACCTACGTATCAATGTAATGCTATTTTTGCCTTAGCAAATTAGCTGACAATTTTAATCAGTTGTCAGAGAATAACTTTATTTATCCAATTGTGTAACTATTCTTAACTGGTATATCTTTTTTTTTGTCTTTGTAATAAGAATATCTTAAAGGCAATAAAGATTGTCTGATGATATTTCTTTTCTTTTTTTCTTGGAAGTTACCAATAATCTCTAAACCTAATCCAAGGAGAAAGGGGAAGCAAAAGAAGTCAAAATCCTCACAAAAATGTATTCACAGCATGTGCTATTATAATGCTGTAACTTTGACTGATTCCCTTTTTTGTCTGGGAAAAATTATTCCCATTACAGAAAATCTATACAATAAAAACTCAAAACAAAGAAGTGTTGGCTATCTTAATTTTCAACCCAAGATTCTATTTTATATGAGTATTGTAATATAATTTTATGACCATTATCTTAATGACTTATGTGATCCAAGAACTGTAGGCTGATCCAATACGGAGCAATGAGTTTATGAAGACATTTGTGACTACTACAGAAATGGTGACAAGAAACCATCAGTTTTGCTGCCTGCTGTGTACATTGTACAAGTCCACAGCGTATTTCCTTACAGCTGGATTGAAACCTGAAAGTGAAACGAGGTCACTAGAGGAACCCAGGCCATGCTGGTGCTATTCCCAATAATATTTAATTTGTAAAAAGCTGCAGACACACAAAAAAAAGCTCTTGGTTTTGGCTTCAGAAACCATCAGTCTAGCATAAAAGCAGACTCCAGAGCTCTGTAATTTCTTACCCTTGCCCAAAATTAGGCTCCTTGCAAGTGTCAAAGCAAATCACTTTTGCACCAGAATAGCCTTATGCTAAAGCTCGCATGCGCAGAGAAAGGCTAGAAAGCTCGGCTCCCTCTTGGCCAAGCCCAGTGAAAGGTCACATCTGCAACTGTTCTGTTGAAGACAGCAATAACATTATTGAAACAGAGCAAGCAGCAGATAGCTGAGGCATGGTCACATTTCATAGTGTCATTTCCAATTTTGCTATAAGCTTGAAAATACTAAATAATGTAGTCCAGTGTGCATTCAGTCTGAGTCAACACTCATATTTCAGAGATAAACTTTCAGATTAATTAGCCCAAGGAAAAAAAATATATAAATCAAGAGCTATTCAGCGTAAGTTCACTTGTGCTTTTATTACTAATTTAATATGAAACCATAAATAATGCACAAAAACAGAAGTAGTTTAAGTACAACAGGATCCCAATATAAAAACATTTGACATTCTCTTTTTCCCGTGGGCTAATTGAAGACAAACATATATGCTAGCTGACACTATAATTGGTTCCTAAAGAACATACCTAGCCACTGCACAAAAGATTTCACCATTGACATGATGCTCTTGATGTCCCAGACGTATGAGTACATATCGTAAAGGATTGTCCGGTTGGCACAGTTGGAAAGACGAGTGAACATTCCCATCACCAAGCTACACATTTCTTCAAATTTTGCTGCTCGAGTCTGCCATTCTTCAATCTAATAAAATTCATTCAAGATATTTATGTTCCATTTTTATCAAGCAGCTATACAGGTCGTCTTCAATTTACAATCATTCATTTAGTGACTGTTCAAAATTACAATGGCACTGAAAAAAGTGACTTGTCATTGGTTTTCATTGACAACTGCTGCAACATCCCCATAGTCATGGGATCAAAATTCAAATGCTTGACAACTGACATGTATTTATGACAGCTGCACTGTCTGGGGGTTGATGGTTGATGTGATCACTACTTGTAACCTTCCCAGATGGCTTCTGACAAAGTCAGAGAGCAAGCCAGATTTGCTTAACGTGACTCACTTAGCAACTATAGTGATTCACTTAACAACCATCATAAATTTTGGGCTCAATTTTGGTCATTCATGGAGGACTAGCTGTCCTTAGTTCTATCCACTTTGCTTCCCTGACACCAAGAAACATTCACTAAAAGTTCATCTATCTCTTCCATATCTATCATCAGATAGAGCTAATCAAAGAGTTGGCAATTAATGCAAAGTATGACAAACTCTGTAGTGCAGGCTGTCCTAACTGCACATATTTGTTTGGAACTGGACATTAATAGCAGGGAATTCTGGGAGTTGTAGGCTCAGTGTAACTAGAGAGCAACAGGTTGAGAATTACAGGACAAGGAAATGAAGCTTTGCTTCATTTCCTTTGTTATTGTGTCATCCACAATACTAAAAAATGATAAAAGAGTCACTCACTTTTTCAGAATCTTTTCCTTTGCAATTCACACTGACAACACTGCTATTTGCTCTGAGCCATTGGAATTCCCGTAACATTTGAGCCCCTTTAGGTCCATGTTCATAGGGCAAATAGAACAAATCTGCAAGTAGTTGTAGATCTTCTAGAGTCACCGGCTCAATAGCATATAAGGGCTTCTCATGGGGCCCAGGCACAAACTGTTCCTTGTTAATCTGCTCATCTGTCTGCATTGGTGCAATATCACCACAGTCCTCCTGCATTGACATCTCTGGAGATTTTGATTCCGCTATGCTCTCTTTATCGGTATCCATTGGTTTTAACTCTTCTGACATTTTTGCTTCGGAGATGTCAGTCAATATTTGGCTGATATTCTTGTCAGCATCCTCTTGCTTTTCCACCACCATATCCATTGGTTCCTCATCTAACTGCTTCTTCTCTTCCTCTTCTTTCACCAGAGTCTGTGACTCACTGCTTAGGTCAGCTCCTTGACTCATTATGGGCTCCTGATATACAGTAGTAACCACCGTGGTAGAATTTAAAGCGGATGGTGCAATTAGAGGTACATCAACCACACTTGTTTTAGCTCCACTGTGGGCCACTTGCCTACCTGCGAACACAGAGCAGACCAACAATCTTTATTCTTACCTATTCAACTATTTCACATAAATATTTTCCTTCATATTTCACCTTTACAAAAACATGAATATGGAGTGTTCATTTTGTTACTGAAATTCTTTAAAAATCCCAATTATTTGATTTCCACAACATCATGAAAATTTTCTTAATTCTTGAATGCAATATGATTTTTGGGGGGGGGAATATTGTGACTTAAATCTGAGCCCTTTTGATATCAAGCTATGTAACTTTCTCAGAAATATAAAAATGGTGAAGAAATAATGCACTTCTTTTTTCAACCTCTTCCTGGCCCTAAAAATATTTCCCTTCTACTGCAAATAATGGAAGGGAATGTATTTAGACTTTTCTATAGGTTTATTGTGTGGCAGGAGAATAGAATAGAATAGAATTCTTTATTGGCCAAGTGTGATTGGACACACAAGGAATTTGTCTTGGTGCATACTCTCTCAGAGTACATAAAAGAAAAGATACATTCGTCACGAATCATGAGGTACAACACTTAATAATAGTCATAGGGAACAAATAAGCAACCTAATCATATTAGGAAACAGTCAATATAAATCTTAAGGATACCAGCAACAAGGTTACAATCATGAACCTCTTTTGGGGCTTTCAATGATTGCATACCCTGAGTTTAGAAAGAATCAGCCTGTCAGATAAGCAGGATAGGATAGGAAAACCTGATGTTCTATCCATTCTTGTTATGACAGGGTCTTTCAGACCTGAGAAGTCAGAAAAGCAAGCAACAATGGCACATTTATATACTGTAGAATTGTAGATTACAAAATAGTTCCACTTCAAACAGTCCAAATAAAATTCAAAATATTTTGCATGGTTTTATGATAAAAAACAAAAAAATCAAAACTTCCCCTCTGTTTATCCTTGCAAAGTCAGGTGTTTATGTTTAATTCAACAGAAACTTGACTGAGGAGGTAGTTTTAAACAAAATGTAAACATTTTTACAATTTCCAGGCCAGCAGTGTTAGAAACATTTGAGCAGTTTTTATAGCCAGCACCTGCATAAAGAGCTGCAGAACTGGGTCCAGCAAAGAAACTGTAACCATTTCAACACTGTCCTTCAGTAATATGGTAACAGCACAACTACGTTTCTCTGGTTGTTTGCTTGAGGATTCTTCTTCATCCATATTCTTACAGTGCCTACTCTTTGCCCTTACTAAAAAAACACACTACACTGTACTAAAAAACACACCACATTGCTTATTTTTAGATTTGGCTACCTAACCAAAAAAGAAAGCACAACAGAGAACACTAAAGAAGGAGTCCCCAACCTCTGGTTCATGGATTAGGATCAGTCCGCGGCATGCCAGAAACCGGGCCACACAAACAAGCGAAGTCCCATCTGCTGGATGCAGGCAGCACACAAAACCAGGCCCTCTCTGGTCTACAGAAAACCCTCTCTCTACAGAACTGGTCCCTAATGCCCAAAAGGTTGAGGGCTGCTGTACTAAAGGATCATTATATTACAACCCATAAAATCATAACAAATGTTATTGTGTTTAAAATTTCAAACTAGGGTTGGGAACACCAGAGTTCAAGTCCACCCTTAGATCTCCCAGTTCATCCTACTTTAAAGAGCTCTATTGTGGGGATAAAAGTTTGAGCAAGAACCCTACATACACCACCTTGAGCTTTAGATAATTCACAAATCTATCAAACAAAAGTACTAGATAGAAAGAGTTCTTTTTCTTAGGAATAAATTTTGCTTAATTGAATCTCCTTTGCCTCCACATTCCCCTCAACTAAGTCTGACATGGCAACAATGACATAACCTTTTAAATTGAGTCTTGTGTCTCAGTGGCTTGAAAAAGTTAAGCTTTGGATATTATTAGGAACACAGCATACCTTATCCTCTTTTGAGCTCAAAGTGTTTTGTAAACTCTAACCAATTACAATAATACACAATTAAATGATACAGTTTTCAGTTTGAGTCTAGATAACAATCCTTGGATTTTTCTCCATCTTAATATTATGACTGAGTATAAGACTGTTTTCGATGTAACTTGATACTATTTACTGTACCTATTATTTATTCTTTTTCCTCTGGAGAAATAGGTACAATTTTGAGACAGAGAATGAAATGAACATGTAACTTACTGGAAGACTCATCCACTATATATCCTGATCAAACCTTTCTGGAAGAATTCTTGTGAGATAAAATGAAAGATTGTCATGTATGCTCCCATAAGATTCCCAGTGGGAAAATAGGATATAAATACAATGCAAAATAAGTCATATATAATTTTAAACTAAAATAACAGCACAGGAATTTCCTTTAGTGTTTTGTTTCCCGAGAACATGAAAATCATCATTCATTTGAAGAACATTCTTCATTCCATTTAAGCTTAAAGCTGAAACAAAGCTATAAATCTTTCTTACTGCTATATTGATGGGGTACTGCGAATTCCTGCAGCCATTCTGTTAATGATAACTTCAAAGCCATCTGTGGGCTATAAAGAACATCTGTTTCAATATCTTCATCACTTCCTTCATTTTCTAGTTTAATCTGGATTGACACTGTACTGTCTTCAGTGTCAGCTGCAGAAAACACAGGAAATAACATTAAATGGTGAAAGCTACCATCAAAATTGCTGTGTTTGCATTTAAATAGAACTCCTTTAATCGTTAATACCACCTGCCATTTTAAGAAGATTAATATAATTCTGCATTAAAGTAACATAATTTGCAATTGTTCTAAAGTTTGACCTTTAAAGTTATTAAAACTGGCTATGCAAGGCAGTCCTACAGCAGCCAGATAAAATTTGCTCCAAATTAATAATTCTTGAATAGATAGAATTTGGATGTTTTGCAAAAAAATCAACAATTGATGTCTTTACTAAGAAATCACAACTGGACATTAAAAGCCTAAGAATTTTTTAATCTGCATCTTTGTCAAATGATTGATCTAATAAGAAACAGGTATCTAAATTGTAATCATGTTCACTAATAACATTTCATTTATTATTTTCTTTTGTTTATTTTCCCCTTTCATTATTTTTTGTCAACATGTTTAAAAGCTTAATTAATATCAGCTCTGGGGAGCCACCGTATTCCAGATGTCAGCTACAATTTTAAGCCAGTAAACCCAGGTCATGTTACATGTTTAATTCAGCATTATCTGGGTGGTTTCTGATTATTGCATTTCACTCTTTACCATAGCTGGTAAAGAGTTAACAGCCTTTTAAAATATTAATTAGATTGCAAAATTTGGCAAATTCCTTGCCAACTATCAACAATATATTATCATGTTAGACAATGCATCATATTTCCTAAAGAAAGCCATTTGATTTGAATGTAAATCTTCCTATAAATCTTTGTTTGCTGTCCAGAGTTGCTTTCAGTGAGATGGGCAGCTATATGAATTAGGTACATAAATAAACATGATTACATAAGACAGTGTGCATTATCCATTCAATCAACTCACTCATCACAACATCTTTCCTCACTCCATTCATGTTGGATTTGTACCAAGTTGCAAGAGTGTGAATTGCAACAAAATTAGCTTCAAATTCACAGTTTGGATTAGTCAGGACCCCTTTTAAGCGTGGTATGAGTTCTGTTGATCGGCCTTTATACGGCCCAAGAAACAGTCTTTTTTGATCATAGTCATTAGCATGAATGTTGTCCCAGATAACAGGAGCTCTGCGAATTATTTTTGAAACCTCCTCAATAGACTCCACTGAAATGTCTTTAGATACCACTTTGGGACCTAAAATGAAAATAGGTGGATTAAAAAATGTGGACAGTTTATTCAAAAGTAATAACATTTAAAAATTGCACTAAAACTTTCATTTAAAAAGGGTAAATTAAGCTGGTGATCCTTGCTCAAATTAGAGCAGAATACTAATGCTCACCTGTCCATAACACATCAATTGCTAGTAGCAGTTTTTCTCCTACAGTTCGCAAGTAAGGAGACTGAGCAACATTTGGATAACAGAAAGTGCCACAATATTCTGGAAGAGAGAAAGAAAAAACATTTTTAAGATGAAAGGCCAAAAGAGGCGAGACTACTTTCAGGTACTGATAGATATCTTGCCAAGACAAATCAGATATATGAACTGTGTATCTATATATCTTGTCTAAAATTGCCTAAAAATATTTACAATATAATTAAACTGCAAGGTGAGCAGCATATAAATTTTAAAAATGTACAAATAAAATAATATACAGACAAAAACCATCAATATTGTATTTTGAATGGATTGAGAATCTACTGCAAGAACAGACTATACTTTATGACTATTCATTTTACAGATCTAAGAGAATCTAGAAGTTTATTCTCAGAATTTTTCCAGTAAAACAAGTTAGCTTTCAGAGTTAAAAATAAGGATATGCAAAATATTCCATGCACAAAACAGCTAGTTTTGAATGATCCTTGCACACAAGAAACACATTCACTTACTCCATATTTTTGGATCTTTTCAGAGTAGATATAAATTTAGGTAATTCATAAATATCTAAATTATAGTTAGATAGTTTGTCAATTCTGCTCCAGAAAACATGAAAACAATAAATATTTCAAGAAAAAATATTTTAAGCTTTCAAACTTAAAATAGTTTTTTCTGAATTCTAAGAAACATATGAAGATGTGAAAAACTATCCCTGGAACAAGCAATATAAAACATATATCCAATTTTATAACTAATAGCTGTATTAATTTTGTAACAGTATGGTATATGGTATATGGTGTAACAGTCAAAGATGTTTTACCATCAGTTGTGCTCTCTTTAACTTTATAGGCTGAAAGGGAATTTCAAAATTAAAAATATATGTCCAGTTACTTTATCTTCTCTAGTTTTTTTTTAACAAATTGTTTAAAATCCAATGAATTTTGCAGTGAAAAAAAAATCATTCATTCATTCATTAGACAATGTATATATGGCCACCCATCCTATGAAACACAACTCTGGGTGGCTCACAAGAATAAAAAAACCAGTAAAAAACTAAAAATCTTGCATTTAACCAACAATCTCCAATCCAACAAAAAACACAATCCTCAGGCCCCAGTCTCACTTTATGCAATGCCTGTGGGAAAAGCTTTTTTTTTGTTAAACAGGTTTTCAGAATGCTAAAAGGTGAGAGAACTGCTGGATCCCAGGGGGAAGAAGTTCCACAAGTCAAAGGCTGTTTTGGAAAAGGCTTGCTTCCTAGGTCCCAGATGATTTAAGGTAGCGGTTCCCAACCTGTGAGTCGGGACCCCTTTGGTGTGTGTGTGTTGAACGACCCTTTCACAGGGGTCACCTAAGACCGTTAGAAAACATATTTCCGATGGTCTTAGGAACAGAGACACCACTCCTCTATCCGTCTCCAGGCGAGTCTAGTAGGCCCTATTTCCAAGTAGGCGCCGTAAACTCTGATTTTCGTTAGATGTGGGCCGTTGTGCTTGTGAGAAAGGTTGAGGAAACACCTACCTTTCAGGTGTTTGCATTACAATTCATAATAGTAGCAAAATTACAGTTATGAAGTAGCAATGAAAATAATTTTATGGTTGGGGGTCACCACATGAGGAACTATATTAAATGGTTGCGGCATTAGGAAGGCTGAGAACCACTGATTTAAGGGAAGGGACCTTGAACGCATCCATCCTATCTAACCTGATGGCAAGTATTTTCATGAAGAGGCACATAACATGGCCCTGTGCAATGTAGAGCTTAAAGGTAATAATCAATACTATAAATTGTAGCTGAAAATGACTGTCTTGCTAGTGTTGAATTGGAACTGGCTAGTTCTTGGCCAAACTCTCCACTACTCTCTTCCATGCACACATGCATGTGCGGGGAAGCTGAGCTTCCAGTTTCCAGCCTGCAAATGCACGCCGGCCAGCTGGTCTTTGTGCGTGCATGGGTGCCAGAAACCAGAAGCCCACCTTCCTGGTGTACACATGCGCGCCGGGGCACTGCTCTTCTGGTTTCTGGTGCTCCTGCATGTGTGTGCTGGGGAGCTGCTCTTCCGGTTTCTGCTACTCCCCCGTGTACACATTCCCATTTTGACACTTAGGTGTCAAAAAGGTTCGCCAACACTAGTCTACAACTTTGTGGAACTTCCAAAGGATGGCTAAAGGCAACTCTATGGCCTATTGGATGAATCCTTTCTATCATGCCACAATTGAAGAAGCTCTCCTTGTGGCTTTTCTATTGAAATAGATATTGTGATTTCATATAGGATCTCAAGCAGAAAATAAACACCAACTCAGTACAGCAAAAAGATAAGGAAGAGGAGTTAGAAGGGGAGAAAATAAAGAGAGAAAAACAAACAGTATTACTTCTTGTTATTCCCTATTGCTTGTTGACTGAAATGGAGAAGAAACAAGGCCTCTCCTTGTTATCAGAATGCAAAGCTGAGTCAAGACAGGCTACTCTCCAGGATGTAGGAGTCTTAACATGCCTGTTTTCTGCTCCATCCTTAGTGGATAACTAGCCTTTCATATACATTATAATAAAAGCCCTTCCATAGGAACCACTATGATAGCATTAGAGATTATCTGCTCTTTGTAAACATTGTTTTCAATGTCTTCCAAAAGATCAGTTGATGAATATAGTTACTGGAGTGAATAGAGAAAAGCTCTCCATTTGGGGATTCAATGGTGGGGGAGATGTCAATCTCACAACACAATATATGTTTCTAATATTAATCGAAGATGTAGAGACAAAAGCTATGATTTTATAAAGAACTCAACTATCAACAACATAAATGTCTCCAAAAAGAGATTAAAAAAATTAAATACAACAGAGTAATTGGCGATTCTATTTTTATTTATTTATTATCATATTTCTGCAAACTGCAATTACAAGACTCTCAGAGATGCACAATAATAACAAGCAACCAAGCATTGGTTGCAGATAACATTGCTCTTGAAATGAGGTATTAATAATCTATGTATATGACCCCTGAAGGAATCAGGAAGGGAATCCAAGCAACAAGTGGCTGAGTATGTATCAGAGAGCACCGTCTTCACTTTCTGTGAGTCCATAGGCTAACATGACTTCCAAGTAACATGTCAAGGTGCTGTCTTCATCACCACAGAATCTGTCCTTGAAGAATCAAGAGACTGCCCACCTGAATATCAGCAAGGAATCGTGCAAATTGGTCACAGAGTTCAGGTGGAGCTCTGCTTGCCGCACCCTCCTAAAAGGGAGTTACCTTTCCTATGATTCAGAATTTGACTTAGCAGCTTACCTGTGGGGCAGAAGAGGAATGTTTCTGGTTCTCCTAGATACTGATAGATTTCATTGGTGATTGAAACCTGAGCATGGGCAAAGGAGCTGAACACTTCTTTATCTGCCGCACACATATTGTGATCAATGTCATCAAACAATAATGCAAAACATTTGCAACCAAACTGAGAAACCTAAAAGAAAGACAAAATTCTGAGCACTGAAATTAAGAATTAGCAAACCTATTCCAAAGGTTATTTTATTTTTACCTCTACAGTTCAGATAAAAAAACCTCACTCCCAGCCAAGACTCCCCCTCCCCCATTTCAATTGCACATAGGTTTACACAGGAAGAATAAAGGAAGAAAAGCAAAGCAAAATATTGCTTGATAGTATTTAATGAGTATATACAATAAATTTCAAGTTGTTCTAATTATTTGATTCATGTCAGATTTCCATTGCTGCAACAATAGGCCTAAGCTACAACCAATAATCCATATTGCAAGTTAGCAAAATAATGCCCAGTATTTCAAACAATGTTTCCTGTGAATAGTTATACTATAATTACACTTTAATTATGATTTCATTAACATCTTAAACAACATAATATGCACAAATGATCAATACCTGATCTAGCTTGCGTTTCAATGTAGATACTTCTTTAGGGTTTGAGAAAGTAATATCAAGTCCAGGGGAAATGGCATAAATAAATTCTATCTCATATTCTTGAGCTGCTGCAATCAGAGTCATGAGCTGTTCTAGAAATAGAAACCAATTATTTTAACAAGAATTGACCATGTTAATTTATTTCATCAAATATAATATACAATATCTCATATATATCATTTAAATATAGTATATACATCATGTTGAATATATTACCATGAACTGTAGACAACTGGTTTTATTTCTATATATTTTAAAAGTGATTAAGAAAGATATTAATTGGGGTTTACAAAGAATATTAAGTTAATTATTACAAATGGCTGGAGAAGCCTACTGGTAGATACTGAAACACCTTTGATGTAAGGGAGGACGATCCTTTTGATGAATTATGAGTCTGTGTTACATTCAATTAGGTAAACAACTTTCTGATAAAGTTGTGTGGGTATCTGTTATGTTGAAGGAAGTTTTGTAAGTAATTCATTCTATTTTGTAGTTCTTTTGTATTGCAATATACAGTATTATAACTCACAGAGCAATAGCATTTAGCAGTAGCATTTAGACATATACCGCTTTACAGCCCTCTCTAAGCATTTACAGTCAGCTTATTGCCCACAAGAGTTTGGTTCCTAATATCACCCACCTTGGAAGGATGGAAGGCTGAGTCAACCTTTAGCCTGGTGAGATGTGAACTGCCAAGTCAGCCGGCAGTCAGCAGAAATAACCTGTAGTACTGCACTCTAACCACTGTGCCACCATGGCTCATAATATGATTTTGATGCAAGTTTTTTAATGTGCAGGAGAATTTAACTATTAAATTTGATTTATATCTGTAACTTTTCTTTGGACTTTGCTCTCAAGTATCACATTTTTTTTGCTGATGAGGATCTAGAAAATATGGTTTGGTATTTGCTTCTTGTACTAAAATGATTCCATCAAATGTGCAGTTGTTTAGGTTATTTGGTTTTCTATCTGTTCTTTTTTGATTATGACATAGATTGGTTGTATTAACAGAAGGATTAGTTTTTAATTGTTGTGTTACTGCTTCTGCTAAACATCTTGAAAGGAGGGGTCTCATTCAGATCCCCTTGATCTATTAGTAAATTTAATAATTAAACTGGTATGTCAATGAGTTTCAGTATTTTGATATTTCTATATTCCATTAGACTGTGTCTGGAATAGTACTGTGATTGCTTCATTAGCTAATTTGAAGTCAACTGATTTAAAGAAAACAGCAACACTGAAAAATAGCATTGTTTTGTTCTTTGCTACTGTCAAGTCTTTTTTCACTTTCTTGTACTAGTGCAGTGATAGTGAATCTATGACATGCATGTCAAGGAAATACATCACAATATTTTGGGTGACACACCAGTGTTTACCAACACCTGACAACAACTATTTTTGAAAGCATGTCTCATTCTCACAATATTTTTGGAAGCTGCAGAGGCTGCACAAGAATGGGGGAATGTGCTCTCTGTGTGAACTCTGATGCCTCTGAAAAATAGAACAGGGAGAACAGGATGTGCTTTTCCACTATTTTTGGAGGCTGCAAAGGCCGCAGAAGACCATTCTCCACAGCTGCTTAAAGAACGAAGGCCCATGCAACCTGAAGCTGCTTCAAGTAGCCCATAAGGGACTGTCTGGAGAAAGAGAACATCACCTGCAAACAAGAGGTACACAGCAGATCTTGGGGTTCATACACATGGATAAATAATTGTTTCTCTTTTGTTTGGGGGATGGGATGACACACCAGCAGAGTGAAGTCAGACATTTTCTGAATTTTTGACATGCAAGCCCAAAAGGTTCACTATCACTGTATTAATGAAATGATGGAGTGTTTGCAGCCATTTAATACAGGTTGAGTGTATTCATAGACTACCTCGTTCAGCAACCTTTCAAAGTTATTCCGGTGCTAAAAAATATATAACTTTATGACCAATGCCTGCATTTATAACCTTTGCAGCACTTTTACTCATGTGACTATCGTTTGTCAGTACGCATTGTCCTGTACCTGAATCCCTCCCTTTTTTAAAACAGCAGATAGATTGGAGAGGAAGGGATTACAAAAGTAAGCAAGCACACATTGGGGAATACACATCAAAATGAATGCAATGATCCCAACAGCCCTGAGCACACTCAGGGCTGGGAGCCATAAGTGCACTACATATACAGCCCAATGTATTTCCCTTTGTGTGCCTGCTTAATCTATTGTAATCTCTTCCCCTCCAATCTCTCTGCTGGGGGCGGGGAGGTAATGGGTCAGGCACAGTAAAGATTGCCTACATATCATTTCAAGGGTGAGCATCCCAAAGGCAGGGAAGTAAAGAAATCAGAAGTTGAAGTAAAATTGTTAGGAGGCAAACAAAACCCAAAAGCGTAAAAACTGATTACTATAGTCTTGTCAGTTACAGATAACAGCTGTGAGCTGGCTATCCTAGCCCTGGAGGAAGCATTGTAAAGGGAGAGGGGAAATACTGTAGGAAACGGTTACATGATTTCCTACTTAACTGTTTCCCTTAAAGACAGAGCTGCAGGCTCCAATTATGGTTACTGAACAAATACTATCTGTAAACCTTTATTTTTCCTGATCAGTTCTTTTGATAAGTTGTATATCGAGATGCCCAGCTATATGTTTGTATGACAGAATATGTCAGAATACATTCGTGTAGTTTTGGTTGATTGTAGAAACACATAAATTTATATTCAAATTAGACTATAGCATGCATATTTTGGAAACACATTAAGAAGATGTGTTATATTTATGTTATATCTGCTTTGGGCTTTCAGAGCCAGAAAAGATGTCAGTTAGAAGCACAGGCTCCACAGCATTGTGCTCTTCCCCTTTTTCCATTTGAAAGACATTATGAAGTTGACATGGTTACATATTTTCCTGGTATTATAGCAACAAGCCTGTTGGTATAGAATACAAAAACCTTTGTAAGCCTGACATGTGCCAGAATGAGAACTGAACAAAGGGATGGGAGAATGAATAATGAAATACAAGTAGTTCTCATCTTACAATCAATTCTTCAGTGACCAAAGTTACGATAATGCTGAACAAGTGGTACTTACAGCTCATCCTTCATGTTCCAGCCATTGTAGCTAACATCCTAGCAGTCATGTAACTGCATTTTCAACATTCCCTGCCGCTTTCCCACAAGCAAGGTCAGCTTAGAACAGCACGCAGGAAATTGGAAATTGTGGTCACATGAGGTCATTTGAAAACATGCATACTTTTAACAATGGCAACTGGGACTGCCAGAATTGCCATCCTTAAGCCGTGTAGTTACATGACATCACACTTTGCGATCCCATTGTTTAGTAATGGTAATCCCAGTGAAAATTGCTATTGAATGCCGAGGACTACCTATAAATAATGTTCATTAAAGATAAGACAACACTGTTCTTTCATTACTACTTCTTATTGAATAAATTCAAACTTCTTTTGAAAATACAAAGAGGTTAATTACCAGCTTCCTCTACGGAATACATTTCTCGCCAAAACATACGGTGCTTGTAGTCATCTTTCGGAGCATATAGGTAAGTATTTAGTCCCCATTTCTGAAGTCTATAAGATTAAAAGATTTTTTTTTAAAGTATAAAGATGAGAATGCAATTGCTCTTCAACTATGGTGAATCGTACACTACCAGTTGTAATAATATTTATACAATACTATACAGTGGATATAAAAGTCAAGACACCCTTGTTAATACCAGATTTTTGAAATGTAAAACAAATTACACCAAGATAAATCACTTCAGAATTTTTTTCACCTTTAATATAACATATAAGCTGAACAATTCAGTTGAAAACCAAATATTTTAGAGGAAAAATAAAAATCTTACAATAACATGTTGCACCTTTAAACTACTGTATTTTTCGCACTATAAGACGTACTTCCCCCCCCCAAAAAAGTGGGTGGAAATGTCTGTGCATCTTATAGAGCGAATATTACAGCGGGGAGAGGGGGGTTGGTGCGGCAGTGGCGTTTACTGCCGCCATGGAATGGTGGAGCCTTCACCTCCTGATCCAACCCTATCGCCGCTGATGATCCCCACCGTCTAGAACAGCTAATCGGTGTTATTCTGGGAGGCCGATCCAACCGCCGATCAGTTGCTTGGTAGCGAAGGCTTCAGCGTTCCCCGTCAGCGGCAGCAGCTCAGCTCAGCTGACTGGTGGTGGGCACAACAGAGCAGAGCCCTGACGAACCGTGTGCTGGGGCTGCGATAATGTGTTGAAGCTGACCAGGCTGTTTGCTGCAAGGATGCTAGCCAGATGAATACCGGATGGATGCTGGGAGGCAGAGGCAGATTTTTTTCTCTTGTTTTCCTCCTCTAAAGCTAGTGTGCGTCTTATAGTCCGGAGTGTCTTATAGTGCAAAAAATACGGTAATACTTTGTTGAAACATCTTTTGATTTTATGACATAAAATCAAGCATTCAGTCTTTTGGGGTAGGAACCGGGGTGGGTTCTACCCACCTTCGCTACCAGTTCTCTTCATGCGCGCGCGTAGAACCGCGCTACCGCGTATGCGCTGGAGCTTTATTTTCAGAAAAATTGCCGAAAAAGCACTCTGCGCATGCGCAGAGCTAATTTCGGCGATTTTCTTTAAAAAAGGTGAGTTGGGGCGTGCGGGTGGGCCCGGGTCCGGGACGCTGTGAACCGGTTCGGTGACGTCACAGCGTCACCGCTACCTATTCGCGCGAACTGGACCAAACTGGGGGCAACCCACCACTGGTAGGAACCTATCTTGCCTTGGGAATCTTTGCCTACTCTTCCTTGCACAAGCTTCTCCAAATCTGTCAGATTGTGAATGCATCTCCTGTGCACAGCCCTCTTCAGGTCATGGCATAGAAAGGCAAACAATTACTATTTTTCAAAGAGAAAAAAATAATTGTTTCCCAAATTCTTTCAAGGCCAGGAGCTGAATAAACATTGTGGAAGCAGATTTCATAGTATCATAGGTGCAACAGAAAAAAAAAAAAATTTCCTATATCAACAACATTAGATAAATACTAAGAAAAAATTAGAAAGCTAGTGATATTGCTTGATATAATGTCCCAGATGATTCATAACTTTAAAAACCAACAACTAGCTCTTAGAAATAGGATGAAAATTAAGTTTCAAAAGGAACCTTCACTGAATATTACAGTGACTCATTTAAAAGCTAGAACAATGTGATTAATAGCAGTTAAGAATATGTATACAATTTATAAATTGGAGCTGAATAAATGCATTCTGGACAATAGATGTCACTTCAAATTACTGATATTATTTGTATTTCAGATTATTGAGTCATTCCAATCTGGCAGCACTACCAGCCCACATACTTAATACTGCAAAGAGAGAGAACTCTGTTCCTAACAGACATTTCTATAACCAATTTAGAATACTGATGCTTACATTATGATCACCTTATCTTGGTAAAGTTTATGACTGGTTGCCAAAAAGAATCATCATAGCTGAATTAAATTCTATTTCTATTACTGCTGATAATGCTAACAATTGTGTCATTTATTTGTGGATGGATCTTCATTCAGAATCATGTTCCTAATATCAACAGAATTGCCCCAATTTCTCCAAACCACTTGAAGCCAATGTAAGCCATTGCAATGTGAAATACAATTCTGAAGCATAAGGTACAATATTGTTCTAACTTTAATTGCTGGAACCTGCTTTTAAAAAAAAAATTAAGGGAAGAAAAAGTAAAAGCAGTTGTATGCTTTTAAAACACAAGTAATGGATTTGTTAATCATAAAGTGACATCCATTTATAAGTCTTTTGCAAATTAACAAAAGCAAGAATTAGATAATTTTGTAATATCTTGCTGTTTATTTTTGATTCTTTAAATCTATGTTTTAATTGCATTTTTGGACAACCAAATAATTACATAGCATAAAACTGCAGAACAAGCATGATGTCATATACCTTCTAAAAAGCTCCTTTCTCTGTTCCATAACCCAAGGTCTTCCATAAAAACCTGTAAAAAATATTGAAGGTATAAATTTATTAAAATTATTTTGAAATAATTAACCTCCACAACAGAAAGCTTTGACCAAATGCTTGTTTTCATAATATTCATATGAAACAGAATTTATAATCTTGCCTTGCCTACCTAATTTCTGCACCTGTGAGAAATCGTTGAAACAGATATTCTATGTGAACAGATGTAACAGCAGGTGGGAGGGAACTACTTTGAAGAACAAGAGCGGAATTTAGGAATTCTCCTGGATTGAATGCTACTTAAAATGGCTTAGATCAGGGGTCTCCAACTTTGGCAACTTTAAGACTTGGGGACTTCAATTCCCAGAGAACTCTGATTTAGATTATAGCAGCAGCCAAGAATTATTTTCCCTTCTTATAACTCTATGCTAAGTACTTTATTTGAAGATGTTTGACCTTAACCTCAGTTACCCAAGCATATTTGGCAAGAGCATTTCAATATGCTGTATGACTGCAAAGTTTCTCTTAGTTTGATCAGGGCCACATAATTGGTTTTTTACTGTGTCATGTGAATTATCTGTCAAAAGTGTAAGAATTATTATTGAAGTTTTTTTGAACTATTATTTGAAACATTGCTTCATCCATATTACTTACCAATAGTTTAAGATGGGTGAGATAAATATTTTCTGTAGCAATAGCATCCTGTTTTAGAAATTTATTAACTAGAATCTAAAAGATTCCATCATTTCAGTTTTTTAAAAAGTTAAATGATTCATTTGTCTTTGGTGTTTTATTAGATTGCGGAATTGTTGCTTGTTTGTTTTTATTTATTAATTTTTATCGTCCCTTTATTATCATATAAATAACTCAAGGCAGCAGCACACATAATACTAGTTCCTCCTCCTATTTTTCCCTCTATGAGGTGAGTTGGGCTGAGTGTGTGTGACTGACCCATAGCAACACAGCTTTTTTAAAATTAATTTTATCATAGAAAGATAAAGGGAGATCAAAGATGTTTATCATTTAAAAAAATTAAATAAACAGTAGCACTCAAAAATTATGGGAAGATTCATTTAAAAAGTAGAAGTCATTCAGTTAGTTTTGCCCTAAGCAGTTTAGAGCTTTATAAATGAATTGAGCTCAAAGGAAACCTTGAATAAAGCTAATTCAAAACTGTTATTACACACTCTGTAAAATACATATCAGTCAACAATGTAACTGCCATATTACATGTACGGTACTTTCTAAACATTTCAGGGCAGCCCTATATAAAAAAAATAAACACTTAAGGTATATGAAGGAATATACAACTGCCACTTGATGTTCCAACTAGCCTCAGATCCAAGATTATTGCAAAATTGCACATACACGAATTAATCTATATAAATTAGTATGATTACATAATAATGTCCTACAACTTTTCTTGTATAAAAAGTATTCACTAGGATTTATCCCAATGTATCTGAATAAAAACTAATTAAGCTTTTGAAATAATGTCTATCTGAAAATCTATTCTAATGCATTAATGACATTGGTATTAGTTACCATAACCACATCTTCTTCCACAGACCTCCAAGTGGCTACTATGCTAGAAAGATTGAGTCAAAATGTTAACATAACATTGTTACAAGTCTCGATGTAACTCTCAAAGATTACCTCTCTTGTTCTGGTCTTGTTTTGATTCTAAGTCTTCTGAGGTGAAAATGGAAGAATATCTTCTCCATGATTTCAAAACCACAGATTATGCTTCTTCAGGCATGTATTTTGTCCTGACTGGATCCATGAGACAGTTTACTTCAACAAGTCTCTTTTCAACTAATCTCAAAAATTTGAATATTCAAAATAGGATCACAATCACCAATAAGGTGCTCAATCCAAATAGCTAGAGACAACTCCATCTCCCAAAACAGGCAGGAGCATCTATTTCTATATACATTAGTTCGCCAACAAAAAAAAAGTGTGTTTTTATTATTTATCACCTTTTTATAATGGCCATTGTAAATCTATTCTGTATTTTTTCTTCATTCTGTTTATAAAATCCCAGCATAATTCAGAATAAATGCTACTTATAATACAGAATGTTTATATTAAAATAGATTGAAATCTTTTAAGTTCCTATAGTTTAAGCACAAACATTTCAACAATTGCCAGCATGGGAAGCTGTTTCTTATTTGAAAAAAGACAGGGGAAGGGATTAAATCCATGCATTGCATTCCAGTTTACCTATGCTTTAGCACATATGCAACTGAATAAACACATTCTATATTACAGTTTCAATTGTTAATAGTGTTTTCAATATAGTTTGAAATATACTTGGATTGGTGTAATATTAACTGCACATCTGGAAATATCTGCTAATTATCCAAATTCTATTATTCCTGAATATTGCACAAAGCAATTGTTAATCTAGATACATCTTCCTCCATATTATAATAATTGAACACAAGCTTATTTTTCATTTTTATATATTTTATATATTTATATATAGCTTTTCTCTGTTCTGATATAAATATTCTGCTATAGCGCAAGCCAATAAAACAAACTGTAACTGCAGCCAATATGGTTACTATGTGGGTAGAAAGAAAACCAATTCAAAATTTGAATGAATAGAAAATGGTACAGTACCTATGCAAAAATATTTCCTAAATCTGCAGTAGCCTATTTTTGTAGGCAACAGTAATTCTAGTAATTATATCACATGGACCTTTAATGTTAAAATAACCAATTATGTATTTCACATATCCAATGAAAGCACCTTGAGATTGTCATTTTAAAAATAAAGTTATTGCTTTCAATGTATAGAAGAAACAAAAACCAAAGATAACAAAATATCAACACAACACACATATATTAGAATTCAAATAATACAATCTCAGTATTTTTAGCAATTGGTTAAAACAAAGAGATAGGAAGATTATCCATCACTTTTGCTTAGGAAAAGGATATTATCAATCTAAGATTTTAAATCAGGTCTCACAAGCTATCTTGGGTGTGAGCATAAATGTACCTGCATCGACTATGTTTATTAGATGTGGTTAACACTATAGCCTAGTGGGAACAATCTGCTGAATATTCCCAGAAAGTTTGCATCTCAGATAATTAATCTTCAGAGGATGCACCTACCTCTTAAATTATTT